>SJYV01006106.1:1320417-1341374 GCA_006410875.1 Neotragus pygmaeus | reverse complement strand
GCCCCTCTTCACTCTAAGCAGTGTTCTCAGATACTTGGGAGAATCTCCCTTCGTCCACGAGATCTTTCCTGACCTCAGCATCCCCTGAAGATTAGGTTCCTCTCTGTTCTTCACTGCCACACCCTGGATGGTCCCCTTTCTTAGCTCTGATCCATATCACTTGCATCAGCTTTTTCCATGTCTGTCTCTCCCACAAGACAAGTTCCACAAAGTTGGCTTGATGTTGTCTACTTACAAGTCTAACCCACACCCCTTGGGCAGAGGAAGTGTTTGGTAAATATGTATTCCCTCTGGGAAATTTCAGAAAGTGGTGAAGCAAGGGTTAGAGCCACCCAAGGGGATGCTCATGACTTTGGGGCTGAGGTCTCAGTAGTGAGGAGATGCTGGACAGCACCAGGCTGCTTCAGCAAAGCCTCCAGCACAACGTCACAGGCCCCAGAGAAACAAACACACCCTCCTTTGGCACAGAGGCCCTGGTCAATAGTCACGTCTGCCAGGACAGAGGAGCATGGCATGCTGCAGTCCATGGGGTTGCAAAGAGTTGGATACAACTGAGTGGATGAACAACAGCAACAGCCGGGAGGGTATCCAGCCCCTGCGTGAGCAGCAGGAGAGACAGGTGGAAAGTGCATCGTGACCTGACAGCCCATGGATCAGCTCTTCTGTGAACCCCAAAGGCCAGCAACATCCCCCAAGTGGACATAGAGGTGGAAAGCTTCATGAGGGCCAGGACAAAGGAGGCCTGTGCTCCGTCTGCCTAGAGGACTCAGATGTAAATGGCTGCCAGCATCCCCCTACCTGGCTCCCATTTGACAGCACAGGGACAACAAGACAAATGTGCCTGTGCTTTCCAGTCTCCAAAAGCTCAGAACCACCGGCATGTAAGGGACTAGACTCAGTATTTCACTGCCCGGAGGAGGGAGAACAGAATGAAGAGGGCAAGTTCTCTTAAATCTATTTTGGAGAAAAAAATAAAAGAAGCAGGTCCCTGCCAAAGGGGTTTGAGACTGATGTCCATTCATAGCAAGCCCCCCTGGCCAGGCCCTTCTCTTTCCCCACCTCTCTCAGCTCCGGACCTAACCCTAACCTCCTGGCCAGCGGCTCTTCCCCACTGAGCCATGCGTGCATGCTCACACCGTGTCACTTTCTGGGACTTCCCTGGTAGTGAGTGGGAAACAGGCAGGAAGGCCAGGCGTCTCCAAATGGAGGAAATAGGCAGCAAGTGTCAGGTATTTTTTTATCTCTCTCTTAAACAGCAGGAGGAAACAAACAAGTGTTAGATTTTTTTCCCCTTCTCAACACAAATTTTAAAAAGGTTTCTCTTAAAATTCTGTGTTGCCATAATGACACCTGGTTCTACCTGAACTTTTCTCAAACCTTGAGTGAACCAATGCGTTTTTCTTATGAAAATGTTTGTCTTAAGTTATGTTAGTGAATTGTGTATTTACCCTAGACTCTGTCTTTCTTCAAGTCGGTTCCCCCTCAGAACCGACTTGACAAACCTGTGTATTTCACTCATACATTGTTCTCCTAATCTATGTTAATGAAACTATATATTTACTTGGAAACCTGCGTTTCTTCAAGATTCAAGTCAATCATTTTATGGCCCAGGATAACTCACCTAGTGCCAATGTTATCTCAAAATGAATGTTGTAGGTGAGGAGTCTGGTGACACTCCGAGTTTTGAGACATCTCCTTTCTATAATTAACAGCTTGCTAGTAGCTATATAACATCCAGCTAAAGACTAACAGGGGGGCACTCCTTCTGCCCCCTTCTGATGTCTATGTCAGAAGCTTTCTATATCTCTTTTATACTTTAACAAAACTTTATTACACAAAAGCTCTGAGTGATCAAGCCTCGTCTTCATCACTGGCCCCGGATTGAATCCTTCTCCCCCAGAGGCCAAGAATCCCAGCGTCTTTCGTGGCTCAGCAACAACCTTTCAGTAGGCCAGTGGCCAAGATTTCATGCTCTCATAGCAGGAGCCCCAGGTTCTATCGACAATCAGGGAACTAGATCCCACATGCCATAACTAAAGAGTTCGCATGCTGCAACTAAAGATGGAAGATCCTGCATGTCACAACTAAGACCCAGTACAACCAAAGGAATAAAAATAAACTTTTTTTTTAAACATGTGACTTCCTATTGGCTACCTCTTCTTCAATTAAGAAAATAATTATTTATTTGCCTGAGTCAAGTCTTACTTGCAGCATTTGAACTCAGCTTTGGCTAGTTCCCTGATCAAGGATAGAACCCGGGCCCCTTGCACTGGGAGCTTGGAGTCTTAGCCACTGGACTACCAGGAAGCTCCCCCAGCTTGTTCTTCTGCCTGCATCTTAGTGTGTGACCTTCCCACAGCTCCACACCTCCCCCCGCTGCCCCGCCACCACTGGCTCCAGAAAGTCACTAATCCTTTAAGAGCCACTTCTGAGCGTCTTTGGTCAGTTGTCTCTCAGGATTTTCTTGACACTGGTTAAGTCTCTTACAGCTCTTATGTAGTGGTTTTAATAAGAAGACATTAAAAACAATGATATTAATATCACTGAGTGCTCACTCATGCCAGGCACTGCTCTACAGGCTGTCTAGTCTCTCAGTCCTCTCAACATCAATACAGGATAAGAATTTTTGTATTTTTAGTTGCTCAGTCATGTCCGACTCTGCAACCCATAGACTGTAGCCCACCAAGCTCCTCTGTCCATGGAATTCTCCAGGCAAGAATACTGGAGTGGGTTGCCAATTCCTTCTCCAGCGGATCTTCCCGANATCTTTCGTGGCTCAGCAACAACCTTTCAGTAGGCCAGTGGCCAAGATTTCATGCTCTCATAGCAGGAGCCCCAGGTTCTATCGACAATCAGGGAACTAGATCCCACATGCCATAACTAAAGAGTTCGCATGCTGCAACTAAAGATGGAAGATCCTGCATGTCACAACTAAGACCCAGTACAACCAAAGGAATAAAAATAAACTTTTTTTTTAAACATGTGACTTCCTATTGGCTACCTCTTCTTCAATTAAGAAAATAATTATTTATTTGCCTGAGTCAAGTCTTACTTGCAGCATTTGAACTCAGCTTTGGCTAGTTCCCTGATCAAGGATAGAACCCGGGCCCCTTGCACTGGGAGCTTGGAGTCTTAGCCACTGGACTACCAGGAAGCTCCCCCAGCTTGTTCTTCTGCCTGCATCTTAGTGTGTGACCTTCCCACAGCTCCACACCTCCCCCCGCTGCCCCGCCACCACTGGCTCCAGAAAGTCACTAATCCTTTAAGAGCCACTTCTGAGCGTCTTTGGTCAGTTGTCTCTCAGGATTTTCTTGACACTGGTTAAGTCTCTTACAGCTCTTATGTAGTGGTTTTAATAAGAAGACATTAAAAACAATGATATTAATATCACTGAGTGCTCACTCATGCCAGGCACTGCTCTACAGGCTGTCTAGTCTCTCAGTCCTCTCAACATCAATACAGGATAAGAATTTTTGTATTTTTAGTTGCTCAGTCATGTCCGACTCTGCAACCCATAGACTGTAGCCCACCAAGCTCCTCTGTCCATGGAATTCTCCAGGCAAGAATACTGGAGTGGGTTGCCAATTCCTTCTCCAGCGGATCTTCCCGATCCAGGGATCAAACCCAGGTCTCCTGCACTGCAGGCAGATTCTTTTTCATCTGAGCTACGAGGGAAGCCCTAAGAATTCTTGTGCTTAGGTGCTCAGTCGTGTCTGACTCTTTGCGACTCCATGGATTGTAGCCTGCCAGGTTCCTCTCTGTCCATGGAATTCTCCAGGCAAGAACACCAGAGTGGGTTGCCATTTCCCTCTACAGGGAAGAATTCTTACTACTCCATTTTACAGATTAGGACACTGAGGTTTACAGGGACAAACAGCCAGGAGCTGAGCTGGGATGTGACCCGGGCAGCCAGACAACAGGCTGACTGCCTTCTCCCAGGGCAGCCTGTGCTGACTGGGTCAGACCATCCAGGCCAGGGGGATTGATTAGTGGGGTCCCCAGCACCTGACACAGCACCTGCCCAAGTGGCTGCTAGACGAATGTCTGATGGATGAATAAATATCAAACGACTGCAACCTCTCTCCAAGGAACTTCAGCCCACTTCAGATTCACATAACTCTCTCTACAAGGTCGAGAGAAAAGCTGTACAATTCTTAGGAGGAATAAAGCCACTTGTGCTTAAAGTTGGCTCACGAGCGGGAAGGAAGAAGGCTTGAGTGCCTTCTGTAGAGAGGAAACCAGGCTCTGTGCTCACACACTCCACCTAATTATCTGTGAACAGAGTCCCACCTGGTGCTCCAGAGCCACAGAGCTCTGCACCCACCCACCCTCTGCCCACAGCCATTTACTGCTCCCCAGAAGCCCCCAACCCAACCTACTGCCTCCATGTATCTGCTTGCCACGTCCCTGCTATCTTTGCCCTTGATTTCTCCTCTTGCTCCAAACTAGGGGCCTTCTTCCGGGTTGCCGCCTTCGCTTCCCCCCAGCTGCAGCAGGGGGGTGCGCGGTTGGGGTGGGCAATGGGCCTTCCGTGAATGCTAACCTCAGAGACAGCAGTTCCCAGCTGGGAGTAGCACATCTGGGCAACATCTGGAAACATGCAGGTCATCACAACTCAGAGAACGCTACTAGCATCTTGTAGGGGGGGAGGCCTGGGATGCTGTTCAACATCCTACAACACACAAGACAGCCCCCCAAAACCCGATTGGGTCCATAACATCAGAAGTGCCAAGGTGGAGAAACCCTTGCCTAGGTGCTGTTTTTCAATCCTTGGGCCCTGCTCCTTTCCTTCAGCTTAAATGACATAAGATAACTGCTTTGAGTGGGACCCAGGGGCTTCTCTTCTTTCTCCAGTTAATTTCCAAGGAGTTAAAATTTCCTAAGAAGAAAGGGCTTCCCAGGTGGCACTAGTGGTAAAGAACCTGCCTGCCAGTGTAGGAGACATAAGAGACTCAGGTTCGCTCCCTGGATTGGAAAGATCCCCTGGGGGAGAGCATGGCAACCCACTCCAATGTTCTTGCCTGGAGAATCCCATGGGCAGAGGAGCCTGGCGGGCTATGCTAGTAGCCACGGCCAGCCCATGGGATCACAAAAAGCTGGACACGACTGAAGCGACTTAGCACAGCATAAGAAGAGAGCTAAGAGGTCTGTTGAAAGCCTGACTGAGCCCCACTGAGCCCCTCACTGGGCTCACCAAGCCAAACAACAGCAGAGCGTCCCAGAGGGTGAGCCCATGCCTGATCTCATCTCGGCCAAGTCCACAGGTTCCCCTCTCAACACTCAGTCACCCCTGCTTCCAGCCGCTCCACCATTTCCCAGCCCTGCTGGGACCCCAGCACTGGCAGCAATATGCACCCTTGGCACCGATGCAAAATATACAATTTCTGATTATCATACTATGTAGGTTTTTCCATGAAAGTTTATGAATCCATTTTTTAAAATATTTACTTATTTTTTATCTATCTGTTTGGCTGTGTTGGGTCTCAGTTGCAGCACACAGGATCTTAGATCTTCATTGTGGCATGCAGGATCTTTAGCTGCAGGTTGAGAACTCTAGGTTGCAGCACGTGGGATCTAGTTCCCTGACCAGGGATTGAACCTGGGTCCCCTGGATTGGGAGCACAGAGTCTTAGCCACTGGACCACCAGGGAAGTCCCTATGAATCAGTTTTGATTACTTTCCAAGAGAATTAACTTCCAAGACCATTTTTACTTTCTACTGTCACACAAGGGTCCTCCTTGGTGCTAGAGTGCCTACTAGCATTTCAATAAATATGCTACAGTTTTTAAGATGGAAAAAACTTAAAACAGGAGAGAGAGAGATCTGAAGTCTCCTATATGTACTCTTTTCTCATATTTTTCTTTCCTTCCTTCCCCCAAACAAGCAACCTCCTGAATTCAGTGTTTCTCATTCTATTTCTCACAAATATTTTTACTAACTCTGTAAGCCATGCTGAAACAGACAAAAATGTCACACTCTATGTATTCCACCGAAATGTATCTTCCTTCAAATTCATGGTTTTGAAATTTTGATCCGTGTTGAGACTTGTCTTTCTAGACCTTTTTTGTTGTTCTTGTGTTGGGTCTTCGTTGCCGTATGCCGGCTTTCTAGTTGGTGTGTGGGATCTTAGTTGCTGATAGGAAATCAAACCCACCTCCCTTGCACTGGAAGGCAGATTCTTTTTTTTTAANTCTAGACCTTTTTTGTTGTTCTTGTGTTGGGTCTTCGTTGCCGTATGCCGGCTTTCTAGTTGGTGTGTGGGATCTTAGTTGCTGATAGGAAATCAAACCCACCTCCCTTGCACTGGAAGGCAGATTCTTTTTTTTTAATTAATTTATTTTAACTGGAGGCTAATTACTTTACAATATTGTAGTGGTTTTTGCCATACATTGACATGAATCAGCCATGGATGTACATGTGTTCCCCATCCTGAACCTCCCTCCCACCTCTCTCCCCATCCCATCCCTCAGGGTCATCCCAGTGCACCGGCCCTGAGCTCCCTGTCTCATGCATTGAACCTGGACTGGCGATCTATTTCTGGAAGGCAGATTCTTAACCACTGGATCACCAGGGAAGTCCCTCTAGCTCACTGTAAACCTCTATATACTATTTCATTATGTGAATGTATCACAGCTTATTTACCCATTCTACTGATGCGTATTTAGGTCCTTTCCAAGTTGTCACTATTACAAAGAGAGCCAGAATGAACATTCTTATACAAATCTCCCTGGGCATGGGTGGGACTTACTCTAGGGTTTACACACAGTGTGGAACTGCTGAGTTGCAGGGCATAGCACCTTCCCCAGACAACGCCAAACCACTCCCCAGAGAGGTTATTATACCAGTCTCTACTCCTTCCTGCCGTGTAAACGAGCTCTGATGTTCTCCATTCTTTTTTTTTTTTTTCCTGGTTGTGCTAGGTCGCCATTGCTTCACTTGGGCTTTCTCTAGTTACAGGAGGCGGCTACTCTTCATTGCAGTGAGTGGGCTTCTCCTTTCAGTGGCTTCTCTCATTACAAAGCACTGGCTCCATGCACACAGCCTTCAGTAGAAGCATGCATGCTCAGCAGTTTTCACGGGCCTAGTTGCTCCGTGCCATGTGGAATCTTCCTGAACCAGGGATCAAACCTGTTCCCCTGTATTGGAAGGCACAGGATTCTCCATTCTTGCCAAACTAATACAGTCAGATTAAAAATTTTTTTGCCAATCTGAAGGATGTGAAACAGTATCTCAAGTTTGTTTTAATCCATATTTCCTCAATTGCAAGTGAAGTTGATTAACATTTTATGCCTCTTGACCATTTGGCCCCCTTAACTGGACTATTTATATTGCTTCCCTCCCCAACCCCATTCAGTTCTTTATCTTTTTCTTACTGATTTTTAGGACTTCTTTGTGAATTCTGGGTATAAATTATGCCTTGGACATATGGATTGCAAACATCTTTTCCCAATAAAAAGCCCTTTTAACTTTCTTTGCTGTGGTCCCTTCTATTGTACAGAAGTTTTAAATTTTAAATGATAATATATCAGTTTTTATAGCTTGCTTTTTTACTTCTTGTTGAGAAAATCCTGGCCACATGTATCTTCTCATAAGAGTTTTTAAGGTTCACTTTTTCACTATTAGGTTTTAATTCATCTGGAACTTATCTTTATGTATGTTATGAGTTAGGGATTCAACTTTATGCTTTTTTGTAAGGATCCCAACTGTTCTAAAAATAATTACCAAATTCTTTTCCACTGATTTTCAATTCTACCATCACATGTAATGTTTTCTAATATGTATAGATATTATTTCAGTTCTCCATTCCCTTACCCTGGTCTACTGACCAACCATGCACCTATACCACAGGGTATTAATTTCCATAGCTTTATAATAAATCCTGATATTCTTTTTAAAAAATATTTATTCATTTGGCTGCACTGGGTCTTAGCTGCAGCATATGGGATCTTTAGCTGCAGCATGCAAACTCGTAGTTGTGGCATGTGGGATCTAGGTCCCTGACCAGGGATCGAACCTGCATTGGGAGCACAGTGTCTTAGCCACTGGACCACCAGGGAAGTCCCCTAAATCCTGATATTCTTAACACTGTCTTGCCTATTCTTAGCCCTTAGGTTTTCTACATGAATTTCCTGACAGCTTGTTAAGTTCCATGAGAAACTTTATCTGTTTTGATTGAGAGTACACTGAAGTTACAGATTTACTTGGGGAAGAATCACCATCTTTATCAGGTTTCCTTTCCATGAACATGGTGCCTTCTGCTGAGTCTTCCTTAACATCCTTTCAAGATCTGCTACAGATTTTCCTATAAAGACCTTGGATTTGTTTTGTTTTCTTTATTTTTAAGTATATATTTCAAGAGGGTTTTTTTATGGTATTATGAGTTTTAAACATTAGATATTCTCTTGGTTTTTAATGTTATACAGGAATGCCATTGGTTTTCCATGTGGATCTCAGAACCACTCAATTTGCTGCAATTAAAAGCATTTGGAGTCCCAAATGCATTACAACTCCATGAAAAAAATCAAACCCCAAACCAATATACTGTATGATTCCATTTATATGCTATTTTGAAAAAGGAAAGTTTATAGGGATAAAAAAAGAATCAGTGGTTGTGCAAGGACTAGAGATGGTGGGAGAGGTGACTACAAAGTAGAGTGAAAGAATTATGGAAAATGATGGAAGCTTCTTGCATCTTGATTGCAGTGGTGCCTACATAACTGTCCATTTATCAAAACTCAGAATTCAAACTCACACTTAAAACACTCATACTGGGATTTCCCTGGGGCAGTCAAGTGATTAAGAACCTATGTTTCCAAAGGCAGGGGTACAGGTTCAATTCCTGGTCAGAGAAAACTAACCCATGTATGCAGGCAAACAATTTTTAAGTAAATAAATAAAATAAAACTTATCAAATTGATTTTAAAAACCTGACCTTAAAAAGAAAAAGCATCTGGAAGAATTCACACTCATAAATGTAAGTGTGTGTGTGTGTGTGTGTGTATTGGTGTCCAAAAATGCATAAAGCTGGCCAGGCATTAGCCTCCAAGCTCGACACAACTTCCTGATATTGGAGGGTCCATGTGTGACAAAACAACGATTTGCAAAAAACATAACACACCTCTGCTGCTGCTGNGTGTGTGTGTGTGTGTGTGTGTGTGTGTGTGTGTATTGGTGTCCAAAAATGCATAAAGCTGGCCAGGCATTAGCCTCCAAGCTCGACACAACTTCCTGATATTGGAGGGTCCATGTGTGACAAAACAACGATTTGCAAAAAACATAATACACCTCTGCTGCTGCTGCTGCTGCTGCGTCGCTTCAGTCGTGTCTGACTCTGTGCGACCCCAGAGATGGCAGCCTGCCAGGCTCCCTGATCCCTGAGATTCTCCAGGCAAGAACGCTCCTAGGGGCTGTTAATCCTATAGCTCTGAAAGGACTGTCTTAGATACACTATGGGCCTGGGTGCTATATGCAACTGAGCAAGCCTGATCTTTACCATGCTTTGTAGGGAACGTCCTTACTCACAGTGGTTATCCACAAGCCTAAGCTGGGCAGCTTCTCAGGCTGGACACAGAGCTCAAGGTTCCCATGGCACAGCAAGCCGGCTGGGCTCTGGTTGCCATGGGTCCCACCCCTTGGGCTCCCGCTTCTATTTACCCACTGTGACCTTCTAAAAGGCTAGAGCTCCTTGGAGGCTCCTTGGAGGCATATGGGCTCCTTGGAGGCTATATGACTATGATTTATAAGTTCTTCTTTATTTACTGAGTATCCATTAGTTACCAGGGACTGTGCAAACTTCTTTATAAGCAATATCAGTATTCATCTTCATATGGCCTATGAGAGAGAAATTGGGTTTTTTTTTAATAATACAGACAAGGAATCTCATAAAGAAGGCTGAGCACTGAAGGACTGATGCTTTTGAACTGGAAATGACTCTTGAATCTTTGGAAAAGACCCTGATGCTGGGAAAGAATGAAGGCAAGAAGAGAAGGGGATGACAGAGGATGAGATGGTTGATGGCATCACCGACTTAACGGACATGAGTTTGAGCAAATTCCAGGGGACAGTGAAGTACAGGGAAGATTAACGTGCTGCAGTCCATGGGGTCACAAACAGTCAGACATGACTTAGCAACTGAACAACAACAAAGCTGATCTCAGCCAAAAATAAACAAAAACCATGTCCTTCTTTCTCAACGTGGCATGTGATTCTGCTATCCCCTGCCTATAGACCCTTCTCTTTTTCTCTTGGTCTCACTGTGTGGCATGCAGAACTTCTCCAAACAGGGATCAAGTCTATGCCCCCTGCATTGGAAGCATGGAATCTTAATCACTAACCATCAGGAAGTCCTGTAGACTCTTTCTTTTCAGCGTGCTTCAAGTCCAACTCCTCTCTACAGACTTGAGACTAACACATACAAAACTGTTCCTAGGTGAACACTCCAACAAACACCTTATTCTTTTATTTGCTCCTTTGGTCTACACCACAACCCTCTGAGACAACTGGGATTCTTTTCAGTTAATAAAAATCTAAGGCTCAGAGTGGTTCAGAGACCCGCCAAAGGCCCCTTCCTTATCTGACAAGATTCAAACCCAGGTCTCCTGCCCTGAAGTCCAGGACCATTCTGAAGCCCCTATCGCCCTGGCACAGAGAAGAGTTTATTACTTATTTAGAGTTCTGTATAATGTGTGTGACAAAAATACAAGTTTAAATTGGATTACAGAAATACTCCAAAGTCCAATTTAGAAAAACACAAAACAGGACAGACATGCTGCAGATTTCAGTCCATGCTGTTAAGCGTTAAACTCTGCAATCCAGCCCACTCAAGTCCTGTTCAAGAATCGGTCTGAGTGTTTTTTTTTTAAATCTAAATGATTGAGATTTCTATTCTTAAGAAATCCAGAAGCTAAGCTCTGGCATCAGACCTGAGTCCGAATCTAGCTCCATCACTGACTAGCTATGGGACTGGGAGTGTGTTTCTTAACTCCTCTGGACCAGTTTCCTTGAGGCTGGAGAAGAAAAACACCTATGGTCAACAGCCACTGCACAGATTAAACAAGGAGACTGTAGGCGAGAATTTAACGTTTCAGAGGCGGTATAGAAGGATGACAAATACTAGTTTCCTTCCCTTCTACAGAAAAAAAGGACCACTTCTGTTTACAGAAAGAGTGGCTTCGAATGCCAATTCCTTTAGGCACAAAATAGTTTTCACCCAATCATTATTTGTTGAGCATCTACTATGTACCCTGAGTCCTCTGGTAGGGAAGGCAGCCAGCAAACAGATAATTATACAAATAGTTGACTAATAACTGCTGCATTGAGTCTCACTGAGTATGTTTTGAAGGAGAGAATGGATTGCCTTTACAATGACTGTCCCGTGGTCGCCCACTTCCCAGCTCACAATCCCTCCCAGGATCTGAGAGCCAGAGACCTTATTCTTGGCCAGATGGCCCCCTGGTGAAGGGTTATGGTTCTCTTCCTGGTGAACTTATCTCTAAAGCACCCTACAAGGGATATGGGGCTTCCCAGGTGGCTCAGTGGATAAAGAATCCACCTGCAATGCAGGAGACCTGGATTTGATCCCTGGGTTGGGACGATCCCTTGGAGGAGGGCATGGCAACCCACTGATTTTAAGGCAGGAACTGGGCCTTTCCCATCCTTTCATCTCCAGTGCTGGGCACGCAAGTGAGACATGCAGTGACATGGTGAAATTCAAATGTGTTATGCTAAGTGAAAGAAGGTGAAGGTGTTGGTTGTGTCCAACTCTTTGTGACCCCATGGACTGTAGCCTGGCAGGCTCCTCTGTCCATGGAATTTTCCAGGCAAGAGTACTGGAATGGGTAGCCATTTCCTTCTCCAGGGGATCTTCCCAACTCAGGGATCAAACCTGGGTTTCCCGCATTGCAGGCAGATTCTTTACCTTCTGAGCCACCAGGGAAGCTAGACTCAAAAGGCTACATGCTGCTTGACTCCACTTATATGACATTCTGAAAAAGACAGAACTATTAGAGACAGAAACAGATACACTGCCAGAGGCTGGGGATGTGAAAGAAGTTGACTTCAAAGGGGCATGTGGAAATTTTTGAATGTGATGAAATGGTTCTATATATGTGATAATGGTTACACGATTGCATGTGTTTGTCAAAGTTCATAGACCTACATGATAAAAAGGGTAAATTTCATTCTATATAAATTATACTCTAATTCTGTAAAGGGGGAAGAAAGAGAAAAAGAGAATGAATATAAGCAGAAGCAGATTTACAGAGAAACTAATGAAGCTTAAATTTCAAGACCCCTCAACTGCATGGGACCTGGGAGGGGTCCTAGCAAGTGTACTCATCAAATTTTTTTATGACTGTTTTGGAGAAGGCATCTTTCTTCCACTGTAAATGCTTTAGGATCTATTAAACCTAGATCCATGCCTGAATAAAAGTATAAGAACAGATCAAAAGAAGAATGGTGGGCTCCCAAGGAATTGGGACCCTAAAGAAAGGCAAGACCTGCCTCCAGCAGAAGGAGGTAAGGAAGACAACCCAGGGAGCAGAACCAGGGTGGACACAAGTTCAGGGGTTTCTCATGCTTCCCAGTGACCTCATGAGCATCAGGAAACTGGGGTTCCTACACTTATGCTCACTACTCAGACACAGATGTCTGGTGTGATCTCTTCAGACACATCAAGCCGTTCAAGGCAGGTGGAGCTATGACCTAACAGGATGTGAAAATTCTAGGTGCCAGTGTAACAAACTTGTATCATTCTTCTGGCTACCCACACAGCAATGACCCCCAACTGCCCAACAGAGGGAAATTTTACATTATGTTTCTGAAATGGAATGGTTGCTGTCCACTTTTCCAGCCTTCCCTCCAGCAGGGATGTATGTTTGTGGTAGACATACCTGCACAGGTATGAACCCAGGTCCCTGCAGCCCTCTCATTCAGCTGTGCTGAGAATGCGTCCTTCAAGGGGACAATCTCATGATACTACAGGAACAAACACAGCCAAGTGAGGCTGGTCTTGTGGGTAGAGTTGCTGATTTCTTTATGGTTAAAATCAGCCAAGTTATCAGTAGAATGCAGCTCCAATTTTAAAGCAATTCTATTACAGAGAAATATTTGCACACCCATGTTCATAGCAGCATGATTCACAATAGCCAAGGGATGGAAGCAACTTAAACGTCCAATGACAGATGAAAGGAGAAACAAAATGCAATGTATATTTATTTTTGTTGTTATTTAGTCACTAAATTGCGTCAATCCCAGGGACTGTAGCCCNTGGTTTCAGTCCTTCCTGAAGTCCAGGTGGACTCTGTCCTCTCATACTCCGGGCGCCATCCCAACATCCTTCCCACAAACGTCCTCTCTTGCTGAAGTTGATCAGAAGCACATTTCTTTTCAGTTCAGTTCAGTTGCCTGGCTGCACAGATTGGGCAAGGCCAGCGTCCACACCGGCCCACCACCCCTCTCCCTAGCGTCCACCTCCTCCTCCAATTTCCAACAGCCTGTCAGTGTTTCCTCTTGGATCATATACTTCCCCTCAAACCCCATTTCCTATGTCAGGGGCTCTTAAATGTGAGGTACATCAGAATTCCTCAGTGGGCTTGTTAAAGCACAGATTGTTGGGCCACCTCCAGAGTGTCTGAGTCTGTAGGTCTAACATAGGGCCCAAGCCTGTCTTTCTAGAAAGATCCCAGGTGGTGCTACTGCTGGCCCTGGAGCACAGCCTGAAGATCACTGCCCTATTTCCTTCCACGGAAACAGGGCATTTGCCCTTGTTCAGGGGCTTCCCTGGTGGCTCAGATGCTAAAGAATCCACCTGCAGTGTGGGAGACCCAGGTTCAATCCCTGGGTTGGGAAGATCCCCTGGAGGAGGAAATGGCAACCCACTCTAGTATTCTTGCCTGGAAAATTCCATGGACAGAGGAGCCTGGCGGGCTACAGTCCAGGGGGTCACAATAGAGTTGGATATGACTAAGCCTACACACACTCACACAGGTGTGCAGTCTGGCTGATCCAGCCAAACCCAGCACACCATGGGAGTTCTCACACGGTCCTCCTGATGCGCCCTTGCTCTGCTCCTACTCTAAATCAAGTCCCACCTCTTCTGTGAGACTTTTCCCACCCACCCTCATCAAAAAAACACTAGGCCTCTCTTCCTGAAATGCAGAATATACAAAAACAGTTGAGTAAAGATAATCTAGTTTCCCATTTTCCCACCTTTGCTTGAAAAAGTGTGATCATAATAAAATACTTCCAGTTGGCTTACATTAGTAGGTAGTCTTTATCCACTCATCCAAAATAATAAAAAGGACTGATGGCTTTTCATGTAAAACAATCTACAGCATCACACTGGCAACGTTGTTCCACATGCTGGAGACAAACAGTTACTGTAACTTTATCAAATGAAAGAACAAAATGTATATCCCTCCCTCTTGCTAAGGGTCATGGGATCTACAAACAGGCGGCTGGGAATTCTGCAGACAGACCTCAAAGAACGCTAATAGAAACAGCTATTTGTTCTCACTCAGAACCATACAGGAAATTCTGACAGGGCCGCTCACTCTACTGGGAGCAGGGGAATCAGTGCTCTGTGTATGAAAGCCATCTGATGCCACGCATCAAAAGCTTTTCAAAGACTCATACCTGTTTATCCCTAATTCCATCAGCGTAAGGAAAACATCTGAAAAACAAAGGCCAACAATACCATTGCCTATAGTCACACANAGTGCTCTGTGTATGAAAGCCACCTGATGCCACGCATCAAAAGCTTTTCAAAGACTCATACCTGTTTATCCCTAATTCCATCAGCGTAAGGAAAACATCTGAAAAACAAAGGCCAACAATACCATTGCCTATAGTCACACATATGCACGAAGTCAGAAACAAAAGGGACGTCTCACATAAGCATGGCTTTCACACTCATGTATTTGTTTATTGTCGCTCATGCTCCCCAGGTGGCGCAAGGGGTGGAGAGCCCACTTGCCAATGCAGGAGCTGCAGGTTCCATCCCTGGGTGGGGAAGATCCCCTGGAGGAGGGCACGGCGACTCACTCCAGGATTCTTGCCTGCAGAATCCCATGGACAGGGGAGCCTGGTGAGCTACAGTCCAGGGGGTTGTAAAGAGTCAGACACAACTGAAGTGACAGCACAGGCCAAAAAGGATTTACTATATACTTAATTGTGCTCAATTTACTAGAATGGATAACAGCCCTTAAGAGTGACATTTACAGAATGTCTGAAACAGCACAACACTGTTTAGAACATTATCTTCAGGTGAAAAGTAGAATACAAAATTGTTACTATGTATAAGTACAATTGCACATTTTTACAAATTAATTTCATAAGCAGAAAAGGACCAGAAACATCACATCGTCGGAAACAGTAATACTTTTTCCTTTCTATTTTTACATGTCTTCCAACTAACGATGAGTTCATTTTTAAAACATAGCTTAATGTAAATATAGAAACCAAATGGGGTATAGGCGTCAGGTGTTCCTTATCATATAGCTTGGAGAAAATCACCTGTTCTTGATAGAAACATGTATCGGATTACGAGAACAAAAGGCAGACAAATGTAGAGAAGGCAGGAAGGACTGGGGAGACGTTTGTTGTCAGCCAAGTGCACGCTGCTAAGAATCTTTTAGATGCAAGATTCAAAGAAAAAAAAAAAAAAAAAGTGAGTGGTGACAGCCCTGCTGCTCAATTGGACAGGATTACAGAAAAAGGGGGGGAAACACGTGTGATGTTAGGAAGGGACTTTCAAGCATGACCCAACACAGTGAGAGAATAACAGCATTTCTCCTCGGGGTCTCAGAGCCTCCCAGGTCTGCTTAACTAGTTCACCCTGCGAGCCCAGAAGGGCAGGACTGGTCTGAGGACAGCTGGTCTGAGGACCAGAACTGCAGCCCAGACTGTCACTCACTGATGGAGACCTGGACTAGTCAGCCTCTGGGCTCTTATCGTCCTCTTCTGTAAAATGGGAGGGTCTTGGAAGACAGTCATTTGGCTGTTAGTAACAGAAATTGACCAAGCTGGCACAAGCAACAAAGGGAATCTGTGGGGAGGACACTGGGGTGAAGTCAGAACCCCAGGGCAGCCGGGCTCTGGGAGCATCAGGAACTGGGGACTGGAGTGCCTAGGAAAGCAGGCAGTTCCTCACACCTCTGTGCTCTCTAATTATCTCCGTCACTCTCCCTTCTCTGCTGACCCATCTTCCACATGCTCTTTGTGGCAGAACACAGCCTGCACACCTCCTCACGCTTACTTATTACGACTCCTGCCTCTTGAATAATTGGTGTTTTAGCTCAGGGTACCATAACGACGTACTACAGACTGAGGGCTTAAATCACAAAAATTTATTCTCCCACAGTCCTGGAGATTCAAAGTCCAAGATGAGAGTACTGGCATGGCTGGGATCTGGTGAGGACTGACAGATGGCCAGCTTTCTCTCTGTGTCCTCTTATCACAGAGACAGGGGGTGGTGCGAGAGCTCTCTGGCGCCTCTTCTTACAACAGTACTAACCCCGTCATGGGGGGCTGCAGCCTTGTGACCTCACCTGAACCTAATTACTGGGCTTCCTTGGTGGCTCAGTGATAAAGAATCCAGCTGCCAATACAGGAGATGCAGGTTCAATCTCTGGTCTGGGAAGATCCCATATATGTGGAGCAACTGAGCTCGTGTGCCACAAGCAATTGAGCTCGTGTGCTATTGAGCCTGTGCTCTAGAGTCTGGGAGCACACTACTGAAGCCCACACTCCCTAGAGCCCAGCTCAGTAACAAGAGAAGCTGCCAAAGTGAGAAGCCCTGATACCGAAACTAGAGAAAAGCGTGTATAGTAACAAGACCCAGCACAGCCAAAACAAAATAAATAAAATTATTAATAAATAAATAAACCTAGTTACTTCCCAAAGGCCCCACCTCCAAACATAATACCTTCTCATTGGACGTCAGGACTTCAATATATGAATTCGCGCCTGCATGCTCAGTCGTGTCTGGCTCTTTTGTGATCCCATGGGCTGTAACCCACCAGGCTCTGCTGGTTCATGGGATTTCCCAGGCAAGAATACTGCAGTGGATCCCTCCTCCAGGGGATCTTCCTGACCCAGGGATCGAATCTGTATCTCCTGCATTGGCAGGCAGGTTCTTTACCCCCGAATCACCTAGGAAGCCCCTATACAAATTGGAGGAAAACACAATTCATCCATGGAAACTGGCTGCCTCTGAATCTCACTTCTCCGTTGCCAAGAGAGGGAAAACAGAATTGGTTCAGTCTTGAGTTAAGTGGTCATCCAGTACAAACCTGGCTTCGAGGATTGATTCCCCAGTCCTGTCTCCACCCTGTCACCTGAATGAAAAGCTATTAAAGCAGCAAGTCAAGGACTGTTTCTCTTGGTCAATATTTCCCACAAAACTAAACACTCATGGAGAATAAAGGTCATTTCTGTCTTATCTACCACCACCTCCTCAAGCCCATCCCAGAAGCAGGCACACAGAAGATGCTCAATGCCTGATGGTTGCTTTTTGGCTAAATGGGGATGGGCTTCCCCGGTGGTCCAGTGGTTGAGCATCCACCTGCCAGTGCAAGGGACACAAGTTCAATCCCTGGTCCAGAAGGAGTCCACACAAGACAAGGCAGCTTAGCCCATGCACCACAACTACTTGGACCAAACTTGCAAACTGAAGCTCTGCAACAAGAGAAGCCACCGCAATGAGAAGCCCATGCCCCGCAACTAGAGAGTAGCCCCCACTCGTCACAACTAGAGAAAGCCCACGTGCAGCAACCAAGACCCAGTGCAGTGAAAAGTAAATACATTTTTTAAAATGGGAGGAGAAAAAGTTTGTACTCCAAAGATATATACAGACATACCATCACCTTCTTGGAGCCAGAGTATGATTTCCACCCTAAACGTCAAGAAGACTTCCCTTTGAGTCAAACTTTCTTGTTTCTTAATCTTAGTCAAAGAAAATTATCACCTACCATTGCTTAGAAAATCCACTACATGTATGCTGAATACTAACAATGTATAAAGTGTATAGAGCAGAAAAAGGATCAAAAGACAGACTGTCTGCCTTCAAGGACTGAGACCTGATCCCAACCGAAAAGCCATCAATATTGGCAAAGTAAAAAAATATGAGTTAAGAAATAAGAAAACATGTGATACGTCTCAAAACGGCTGGGAAGAATATTGCCCAATGACCGGTGCTAGCGAGCAGAGTGTGCTTTGAGGGTGCAGGACACGGAATCCACCTTAGTCTAGAGTGGCCCAGGAAGAAAGAGCAGATGTTAAAGATGGGTGGGATACAGCTTGGTGAGGTAGGGATGTGGCCTTCAGGAACAGGGTAGCAGGGACTCAAGGCATGGAAAGCACACGGCATACGTAGGGATGGTCACAGGGAACAGTGAATGAGGTCCTTTAGAAGTACATTATGGAGGGCCCTAGACAACTGCAAGATTCTAGACTGGATAACTGAATGACTGTGAGCACTGGAAGGGCTTCCCAGGTGACTCAGGGGTAAAGAATTCACCTGTCAATGCAGGAAACACAGATTTGATCTCTGGGTCGGGAAGATCCCCTGGAGGAGGAAATGGCAACCTGCTCCAATATTTTTGCATGGGAGATCCCGTGGACAGAGGAGCCGGGTGGGCTACAGTCTATGGGGTCACAAAGGCTTGGACACGACAGAGCAGCTGAGCACACAAAGGGGCACTGGAAAGGAGAGAGATCAAGTACCTGGACCCTGAGCAGGTCCTCTGAGGACAGTCATGCCAGGCAGCCTTGTTTCTTCTTAAAACAGGGAGACCAGCAGGGGACTGTGAGTTTTGCAAGGTCATGAGTACAAGTTCCCATAAACTTGATATAAGAAATTTCCATAAACTTGATGGCTTAAAATAACAGAAATTTATTCTCTCAGTTCCAGAGGGAAGATGTCTGAAATCAAGGTATTGGCAGGGCCACACTCCCTCCAGAGGCTTAAAGGGAGAATCCTTCCTTGTCTTTTCCTAGTTTCTGGGGGTTGCCGGCAATCCCTGGTGTTCCTTGGACTGCAGAGGCATCGCTGTAAAATGCCTCAACTGTTACACGGTATTCTCCCCCAGCATGTCTCAGTCTGCATCCAAATTTCCTTCTTATAAGGACACGAGTCACTGGACTAGAGCCAACCCTAATCCAGTGTGAACTCATCCTAACTTGACTACATTTGCAAAGACTCTATTCCCAAATAAAGTCACATTCTGAGGTTTCGGGTGGGTTTCCCTAGTGGCTCAGCAGTAAAGAATCTGCCTGCAATGCAGGAGATGCAGGAGACATGGATTCAATCCCTGAGTGGGGAAGATCCCCTGGAAAGGGAAATGGCCACCCATTCCTTGAATATTCTTGCCTGGAGAATTCCATCGACAGAGGAGCCTGGTGAGCTACAATCCATAGGGTCACAAAGAGTCAGACGTGACTGAGCATGCATGCATCTTTGTGTCTTTTGTATGTGAGGTCTCGGGTAGACATGAACTTTGGGGAGACACTATTCACATCAGCACAGACACTGAGTAACTCTCACCCTTACGTGCTGGTTCAAGAAACCAACAGCCACATAAGCAACTGTTCCATTATCCTGCATGAGAAGTGACTCAAAGGACTTCCCTGGTAGTTCAGTGGCTAAGACTCTGCACTGCCAATGCAGGAGCCTGGGTTCGATTCCTGGTCAGGGAACTAGATCCCACATGCTGTAACTAAAGAGTTACTAAGAGTTTACATGCTACAACTAAAGATCCTGCACACCACAAGGAAGAATGAAGATCTTACATGCACCAACTAAGATCTGGCACAGCCACAAAAATATTAGGAAAAAGGTGACTCGATGTACTAATGTGATGGACGCCACCAAAGGAGCAGTCCCCACGCCAGGACAAGTTTAAAGCTCTAGATGACTTCCAAAATTCCTTCCAATTATACACACGTAGGGTTCAAGGTTCTGTCAATTATTTCTGTTATATTGATTTACCAATTCAGTTCTCTCTCTCCATTCCTACTGCCAAGACTCTGGTTCAACCCTGTTGCCTCAAACTTGACTTTGATAGAACTGTTTTCACATCACTTCCGCTTTCTAAAAACCTTCACTGGCTCACTCCTGTCTAAAAGCAAAGTCCTGTATTTTGACCTCAAATCTACCTTCCCCACCTGAACTCCCCAGACATCCCAACATGAATTTTCAACTTGAGTCAGTCTGGTCCTTCAAACACAGCTGGCACATTTCACCCCCACAAACTTAGCCTGGCATGTGCCTGCCTCCCGGCAGAAAGGAATCCAAGTTGCACCTGGAAGGCCACTTGCCCCTCTTTCACATCACCTCTGAGGATCAGCCAGTCCAGCCCACAGTGCTCTGGCATCTCCATGAGTCTGACTGCCTGCAGAAGGGCTGGATCCTTGCTCTCTCACTGCCTTCCACTATTGATGATCCTTTCTGGACACAAAGAATGTTGCAACATCCAAACAAAGACAGACAGAGGTTGTGAAATCAGAGCCAATGGATAACCATTAAGAACCAGGCAAATTCCTTAACCTTTCTAAGCCTCAGACTGCTCATCTGTAAGAGAGAAATAATACTGCATACCTACCCTGGGGCCACAGGATTGGAAAAGGTCAGTTTTCATTCCAGTCCCAAAGAAAGGCAATGTCAAAGAATGCTCAAACTACTGCACAATTGCACTCATCTCACACGCTAGTAAAGTAATGCTCAAAATTCTCCAAGCCAGGCTTCAGCAATACGTGAACCATGAACTTCTAGATGTTCAAGCTGGTTTTAGAAAAGGCAGAGGAACCAGAGATCAAATTGCCAACATCCGCTGGATCATCGAAAAAGCAAGAGAGTTCCAGAAAAGCATCTACTTCTGCTTTATTGACTATGCCAAAGCCTTTGACTGTGTGGATCACAATAAACTGTGGAAAATTCTGAAAGAGATGGGAATACCAGA
>SJYV01006106.1:1294334-1318431 GCA_006410875.1 Neotragus pygmaeus | reverse complement strand
CTTGGAAGAAAAGTTATGACCAACCTAGATAGCATATTCAAAAGCAGGGACATTACTTTGCCAACAAAGGTCCATCTAGTCAAGACTATGGTTTTTCCAATGGTCATGTATGGATGTGAGAGTTGGACTGTAAAGAAAGCTGAGCACTGAAGAATTGATGCTTTTGAACTGTGATGTTGGAGAAGACTCTTGAGAGTCCCTTGGACTGCAAGGAGATCCAACCAGTCCATTCTGAAGGAGATCAGCCCTGGGATTTCTTTGGAGGGAATGATGCTGAAGCTAAAACTCCAGTACTTCGGACACCTCACGCGAAAATTGACTCATTGAAAAAGACTCTGATGCTGGGAGAGATTGGGGGCAGGAGGAGAAGGGGACGACAGAGGATGAGATGGCTGGATGGCATCACTGACTCGGTGGACGTGAGTCTGAGAGAACTCCAGGAGTTGGTGATGGACAGGGAGGACTGGTGTGCTGCGATTCAAGGGGTCACAAAGAGTCAGACACGACTGAGCGACTGGACTGGACTGGACTGAACTGCACTGATCTTATAGGACTACTGTCAGCATAAAGTGAAACAACAACACACAGCTGCCCATGCGGCATCTTCCATGGAGTGCCAATAGAAGTGCTCATTTGCAGACTTCCCTGGTGGTCCAGTGGTTAGGACTCCATGCTCCCAATGCAGGGAACCTGAGTTTGATCTCTGGTCAGGGAATTAGATTCCATATGCTATAACTAAGAGTGACTAACAGTTCAAAGGCTGAAGATCCTACATGCCACAACTAAAGATTTTGCATGCTATAACTAAAAAAAAAACACACACACACAAAAACTAAAAGATGTTGTTTGCTGCAACAAATCGGAGATCCTCATGCTGCAACTAAGACCTGGTGCAGCCAAATAAATAAATGAATATATTTTTCAAAGTACTTACTTGTATCATGGTTGTGCTGTGCTAAGTCGCTTCAGTCGTGTCTGACTCTTTGCAACCCTATGGACTGTAGCCAAACAGGCTCCTCTGTTCATGCTATTCTCCAGGCAAGAATTCTGGAGTGAGTTGCCATTTTCTTCTTTAAGGCACCTTCCCAACCCAGGGATCAAAACCCACATCTCTTATGCCTCCTGCATTGGCAGGCGGGTTGGACCCAAGTTTTGCGTTTAGTTCTGGGGACCAAGGCACAGATCTGTGTCCCTCCAGAACCAAGCAGCAAACAGCCAATGACTAATCAGGTGACATGTGTCATAGGACCCTGTAAGCATTTAGCTACCCCTCCCTTCATTTTAGCAATGGGGAGACTGGGACCCAGGCAGGCAAAGTGACTGACCTGAGCTCACAGAATTGTTAAGCAGCAGAGCCACGAATGAACTGGGCCATGACTATTTTCTTACATCAAATGTTGAGATCAGTTTAGGCTTTGGTTACCTCACTGGTAAAACAGGGATACTAATGGCTACCTGCCCAGGTTGCTCTGAAAATACTGCATCAGGCTGGTGAGGGAAATTCAGGTGTATGATGAGCAGCGGTAATCTCCAGTAGCCTTCAGTAACCGGACCAGGTGGGGCTGAGTAGACCCAGGGGCATGTGCCCCAGGGGCAGCCACTGCTCAGCTCAGCTGATGCTGCCCTGCTCAAATCACCCTGGGACCTCGATTGTCTGAGTCTTCCAGAGAAGACAGAAATCTGGATGTGGGTGCCACAGCTCTCAATTTTAAATGTAGTGAATGACTCAAATTTCAAATACCACAAGGCAAATAAGCACAGGTGAGCTGGTCTCAGCCTGGAAGCCACCATGCTTGTGACAGTATCCAACGAGAGGGGCTTCCCTGGTGGCTCAGTGGTAAAGAATCCACCTGCCAATGCAAGAGAAGCGATCCCTGGGTCGGGAAGATTCCCTGGAGGAGGGCACAGCAACCCACTCCAGTATTCTTGCCTGGAGAATCCCGTGGACAGAGTCTCATGTAGATGGGTGGGCTACAGTCTGTGGGGTCTCAGAGAGTCAGACAGACTGAGCGACTGAGCATGCATGTACACACCATGGGGTAAAGGAAGGGCTGCCCCACAGTGAGTGGGATGGTCCATCTATCTGGAAAGCTGCCTCCAAACTGTCTTCCCAAGATCAGAGCTCCCACTCCAAGTGACTTCACCCAGCCACACAGCTCCCAGCCTGGTGAAAGGCCTGCCGCAACCACTGCTGACCTCACCCTTCCCCGAGCCAGCACCATGTCCTGCAGGGAAAGCACCTGCTCGCTCAGAGCCTCATTAAGCTTAAAGAGCTGCCCCCAGGGCAGTGCTGAGCCTCAGTTACACCTGGGAGGAGACTGCGGGGCTAGGCTGACCTCAGAGTTTGGAGGCTGCCTCTCCTGAGATGAAGCAAGCGCAGGTGAGGGGAGCAAGCAGGCAGGGCTGAGCCGGCCAGGCCAGGAAAGACAGCACCTGGGCTTGTTCCGTTGCTCAGATGAGTCCAACTCTTTGCAATCCCATGGATTGCAGCATAATAGTCTTTCCTGTCCTCCACTATCTCCCAAACTCCTGGAGTTTTCTCAAACTCATGCCCATTGAGACAATGATGCTATCTAACCAGACAGGTGTGTGACCAAAATCAGGAGAGCAAGATGCTTGCTAGGAGCTTCTGAGGAAGAAGCTTCCTTGTGTCCCATGAAGATACTCAGAGATGCCCTCTTCCTTATGGACCCCAACCCCCCTAGAAGCTGCTAGAAATCACCATGTGTCCCCAAGGGGAACCAGCCTTAACATCGGAGAGACCAAGAGAACCAGGTGCTGATCCTGGGCTGCTGGATCAAGCCTCATCTGAAGTCAGCCCCACCCTAGACTTTTAAGTTATGTGAGCCAGCATGAGTTGTATTTTTTTTTTCTTGGAACCAAAAGAATTCTAACTGCTACACCTCTGAACCTCAGAAATGAGCAATCAAAAGGATATCATTATTTCCAATAGTATCAGATAAGATATTTGGATATTACCCTCCCGTTGAAAACAACTAAAAATTCTGGATTTAAAGAAACTGTAATTTTTTTCTTTTTTACCAAGTGATCAAGTTTAGTGGGCTTCCTCGGTGGCTCAGTGGTAAAGAATCCACCTGCCAATGCAGGAGATGTGGGTTCAATTTTTGGATTCGGAAGATCCCCTGGAGAAGGAAATGGCAACCCACTCCAGTGTTCTTGCCTGAGAAGTTCCACGGACAGAGCCTGGTGGGCTACAATCTATGGGGTTACAAAGAGCTGGACATGACTTTGTGACTAAACAAGAATGACGACAAGTTTGGTGTAATCAATCACGGGAGAGCCGGACATTCTGTCCACTTGTCAGAAGGTAGTGGGAAGTGCATCTCACCATCTATACAATGTTTGACTTGAGTCTAACCATGAGGACAAGTGTGACACGTCCAGAACATCTATATCACAGTCAAGAGTCTCCATAAAGTTGACAGGACTTCCAGGTGGCACTAGTGGTAAAGAACCCACCTGCCAATGCAGGAAATATAAGAGAAGCAAGTTCAATCCCTGGGTCAGGAAAGCCCCTGGAGAAGGGCATGGCAACCCACTCCAATATTTGTGCCTGGAGAATCCCATGGACAGAGAAGCCTGGCAGGCTATAGTCCACAGTGTTGCAAAGAGTTGGGACACGACTGAAGTGACTTAACACGCACACATGGGGTGACTGTTCTAGGTTAGTTGAAGATGCAATAGCCAGATAACACGTGTGAGCTTTAACTGGATCCAAAGAGAAACAAAAAAATAAAGAGTTTCTTGAAAACTGGGGTCAGTTTGAGTATGGACCACATGTTGGATGAAGCCGTGGAGTGGCAGTTATTTTCCTAAGTATGGAAATGATTGTTGATTGTATAGAACAGTGAATGGTTCTCAAGTAGGCTCCACAGACTTCTGGGAGACCTCCAAAACCTTTACAGGGGTTTCTGGGACCCTGTCAGAGGGTCCATGAGGTCAAAGCAATTTTAATAATAATACGAAGACATCTGCCTTTTTCACTGTGTTGAATTTGCACTGATGGTGCAAAAACAATAGAGGGTAAAACCACGGCCTTTGCATGAATCAAGGCAATGGTACTAAACCTTAGCAGTAGTCATTGTATTCCTCACCATGACCCAGTAAGGGAAAAAGAAGCCTGTTTCATTTAAGTTGTCATCGATGATGAAGCAGAAATCATCAATTTTATTAAATCTTGACCTTGGAGTACAGTCGTTTTTAATATTTTGTGATGAAATGGGAAGTATGTATTAAGCACCGTTGCATACCAACGTATGATCACTGTCATGAGTAAAGCCCTTGGGTCATTGAGTTATGTGCTGATTATCCACTATTTTTCAGGAAACACTATGGGTACTTGATTGACTAACAAACCATGGTTATTCATCTGGCAAGCATGTTTTTGGAAATGAGTCCATTTCTTCAAGAAAAACAAATAAGGTTTGTTGTCAATGATAAAATTTGATATTTCAAGCAAAGACAAGAATTTTTGAAAATTTTCCTCTCCTACCATGAACTTGACAGTGTCCTAACACTTAAAAGACTTTTCTGATGAGACTGATGATGACATTAATGAAAGTGATTGTTTGATATTGTATATTTGTCAACATTTAGAAGATCTGCATTTAACTTGGTGAATCAATAGTTTCTAAATGATTCATGTGTGACATTACAAATAACGCATGGATAAAAAATCCATGAATTTAAAATATGTGGAAGGGGGCTTCCCTGGTGCCTCAGTGGCAAAGAATCTGCCTGCCAAAGCAGGAGACATGGCGTGATCCCACATGCAGCAGAGCAACTAAGCCCATGCACCACAACTGTTGAGCCTGTGCTCTAGAGCTCGGAAGCCACAAATACTGAGGCCGTGCACTGCAACTGCTGAAGACTGTGCACCCTAGAGCCTGTGCGCCCCAACAAGAGAAGCCATGGCGATGAGACGCCCACACACCGAAGCTAGAAAATAGCCCCCACTCAGCCCAGCTAGAAAAAGGCCGCAGAGTGAGCAAGACTCAGCACAGCCAAAGCTAAACAGGCAGTCAAATGAATTTTAAAAAATCCTAAAATATGTGGAGGGAGCAGAGGCCATAAAGTATGACCAAGTAGAAATAAGCAGCTAATTAGAGACAGGTGTGGAGAAAATTATTCNGTGCGCCCCAACAAGAGAAGCCATGGCAATGAGACGCCCACACACCAAAGCTAGAAAATAGCCCCCACTCAGCCCAGCTAGAAAAAGGCCCGCAGAGTGAGCAAGACTCAGCACAGCCAAAGCTAAACAGGCAATCAAATGAATTTAAAAAAATCCTAAAATATGTGGAGGGAGCAGAGGTCATAAAGTATGACCAAGTAGAAATAAGCAGCTAATTAGAGACAGGTGTGGAGAAAATTATTCATAAGCAGAGGAGGGACTTCCCTGGTGGTCCAGGAGTTAAGAATCCACCTCCCAACGCAGGGGATATAGGATTCGATCCCTGGTAGGGGAACTAAGATCCTACCTGCTGTAGAGCAACTAAGCCCACGGGCCACAAGAAAAGATTTCTCATGACTCAAGGAAGATCAGCAGCTAAGACCCAAAGCAGCCAAAGAAATAAATAAGTTTTTTGAAGTAGTAAAGACAAAACAGGAATCAGAAATAAGAAATGAAGAGATATGGAAGACAGAGTAAGAACACCTACCATATATCTAATGAGAGCAAGATTAAAAAAATTTTTTTTATTCTCTTTTCCCCCCACAATGGGGTAATTTGCTTATTGAAGTAGTGACGTTAATCTCAATCATAAATATTGCTAATTTTAAAAAAAAAGGAAAAAAGGAGTGGGGGACAGAAGCAATGTTAACTATCAATAAATTTGAAAAATTTGTAAAATGAATGAACTCTAAACTGACACTGACTCAAGAAAATAGAGAAAATCTAAAGTCATCAAAGAAATCAAACAGATATGTTAAGTTTTTCCCACAGAATAATACACCTGGCCCTGATAATTTTACTCATAAGGTCACTTATTTTACACACAAGAAAGAAATCCAACCTTACACAAATTATTCCAGAGTATAAAAAGGAGGATATATCTGCCCTCCACTTGGTTTATAAGGCTAGCATAATCTTTTTAACCAAACCAGGCAAGACAGCACAGCTAATGTAACTCACAAATATAATTTTAAAAAGAAAAACTAAATATTAATAAATTGAATCTCGGGTTGTCCTAGCAACAAAAAAGAAAAATAACTTTATAACTAAATTGCCTTTATCCAAGAAGGCAAAATTGATCAAAGGTAAAACTAATTAATACAATTTGCCACTTAACAAATGAAAGGCCAAAAAAATCATTATCATCTCCAAGGAAGCATCAGATAAAATACCATATCATTCAATAAAAAAAACTCTCAGCAAACTAGGATGAAAACAAAACTTAGAATGATAAAGTTTTCTTTACCATTTAAAGCTTCTTAAAAGTTTTCTTTAAAAGTTTCTTTAAAGTTTTCTGAAAACCCTACAGCAAGCACAATATTTTATGGGGAAATGCTGAAGCATTCCTCTTTAAATCAGGAACAAGACAAGAAGGTTTGCCTTCATCACTGGTTTTCTTTCATCTTGCACTAGAGATCTTAACCAGGATAGTGAGGGGTCGGGATAAAGGGGGATAATTACTGGACAGACACAACACTGTGCTCTTCTCAGATGGTATGACTCTATCTGGAAAGCCCAAAAGATCCATAGTTTGACAAGGATGCAGTCTAACAAACAAGTGGAAGATGAAAATTTTAATAAGATACCAAATACACAGGCATCAACAAACATCAAGTAACTGGGAATAAATCTAAAAAATGATAATAAGATATTTACATTAAAAATTTATTGAAAATCATTAAAGCCCATAAACATAGACAGAAACCATGTTTATGGATTGGAACACTCAATACCTCAAGAATATCAATGTTACTACAATCAAACCCCCAAAAGATTTTTGAGTGAGTATGTGTATGTCTCTGTGTGTATGCATCTGTGTTGTAACATATAATTTTTAGATAAGTCAAAACATGTATATGGAAGAGAAAGGGCTAAGGCACTTTTGAAGGTGGGGGGGACTTGCCAGGACAGATTCCAAGAATTTTCGTAAAATTATGGTAATGAAAACAGTGGTATTGGTACAGGGCCAGACAAACTGTTCAAAAGAACAGAATAAAGAGCCCAGAATAGACTTACACATCATGGAAACTTACTTTATGACAAGGCTGGAAATCACAGCTGTAAAGAGACAGGATACACTTTATAATAAACGGTGCTATGACAATTCGTTTTCTTTATAGGGAAAAAAACCTCTGTAGTCCTATTCCACAACATACACAAAAATCACCTCAAAATGCATTAAGAAATTAATGTGAATGACAAAACTATTAAACTGCTCACTAGGAACAAAAAAGGAGAACAGCGTCATGATTTCAGGTAAGTAAGGTTTTCCTCGGACACAAAAAGTATAAATTGTAAATGAAAAAAATTGTTAAATCCACTGCAACCATATAAAGAACTTCTGCTTATCAAAACACACCACGAAGAAAATGAAAAAATAAACCAGAAGCTGGGAGAAAACACGTGTAATGCATAGTGACAGAGGATTAGCATCTAAAATATTTAAAGAACTCCTACAAATCAGTTGGATAAGGATAAGAGAAAAATTGGCAAGACTTAAACAGGCTCTTCACAGAAAAGAGAACATGAATGGGCAATAAACATATGAAAAGATGTTCAAACTCATTAGTATTCAGGGAAATGCAAATTAAAACCTATAATGAGATTCCATTCTGTACCCACCAGACTGGCAAAAATTCCCAAGTGTGACAATAGCAAGAGATGGTAAAGACATGGCACAAATGAAGTAATATATTTCGCTGGAGAAAAACCATTTCAGATAGCAATTTATAACGAAAAAATGTGGAGACTTGCCAGGCCAGATACCAAGAATTTTCGTAAAAGTTATGGTATCGAAGACAGTGTGATCCTGGTGGAGGGCCAGACAAGTTGATTAATGAAATAGGATAAAAAGCCCAGAAAGAGACCCATACATCTAGGAAACTTAATTTACGTTATTTGGCCTAGTGAAATCACGATACACATACCCTACGTGTCAGCCATTCCATTCTTAAAGAAATTTGTGCACTGGTGCACCAGGAAACACACACAAGAATGTTCACTGCAGAAATCCTTTCATTTCACAAGCAAAAGAGAAAAACAAAAATCTAGGAAGACCCCAAATGTCTGTAAACAGTGATATATTGATACAATGAAGGTAACTTTCTATTTCTTAAACTGGTTGGGGAGTAAAGGAGCATTCATTTATTATCCATTACTGTGTATCCTAACCACTTCTTTGTAATCTTTTCTACTGACTCAATAATTACTTTTTACAAATCAAGGAGAATCTGGAAATAGACACGAGGTAAGAACATCAGAGTGTTCTTTCTTTAGGCTATTCTTTTTTTAGATTTTATTTTTTTTTAAGTAGACCATTTTAAAAGTCTTTATTGAATGTTACAATACTGCTTCTGTTTTACCTTTATTTTTTGGCCCTGAGACATGTGGGATCTTGGTTCCCCAAACAGGTATGGAATCCACAGCCCCTGCATTGGAAGGTGAAGTCTTAACCACTGGACAGACAGGGAATCCCTTTTTAGGCTATTCTCACTCCCCTCAGCTTAGCGGCAGCAGAACCAGCTGTTTGGTGGGCTGGATCTCGTTTCCACTGTTCTTGTGCTCGTTGTGCGCAGCTCTTTGCGACCCCATGGACTACAGCCTCCCCCAGGGACTACAGTCCCTGTCCGTGGGACTATCCAGGCAAGAATACTGGAGTGGGTTACTGTTTTGTTCTCCAGGGGATCTTCCCAACCCAGGGATCGAACCCTGTTCTCTCACATTGCAGACAGACTCTTTACCATCTGAGCCACCAGGGAAGACGCTGGATTAATTTCTATCAGATGCTGTAGGAGTAATGCTGTTCTAGAACCAACTTTTAAGTTAATCTCTCTGCTAAGGGTACAGAGACCATGCAGAATGTGTTCATTTAAACCTTAAATCCATATAAGGACAGGGCCATAGAAAGTTTCAAATTCCCAAGGGAGAGTTTCTCCCTACCAAGAACGCTGGGGAAGACAGACAAACTTCACTGCCATCTTCCTGTGCCAGTGGGTTATTCAGGACTAGGCTGCAAAATGCCCTTCAAGTCTGAGCTGTATGCAACGTTCAGCTCTGACTTATTACCCCCACAGACTCAAGGCCCCTCTTTTCTCTACCGAGATACTAAAATCAAGTTAGGCCAGTCCTCCAGGATGGTATATTAAAGATGGCTGCAAATTACTTCTCCCCATCCTATGGAGAGGGAGAGTCTAAACTCTCTCTCTTCAAATCTAGGATGGCCTTAGCAACTTGTGTGGCCAATAGAATGCAGCTGAAATATTGTCCTGGGACTTCTGAGACCAGCTGATGAAAAGTTTTGCAGGGGGCTTCCTTGATGGTCCAGTGGTTAAGAATCCCCCTTCCAAGGCAGGGGACACAGGTTTGATCCCTGGTGGGGGAATTAAGACCCCAATGAGGTGGAGCAGTTAAACCCAGGTGGCACAACTAGCAAGTCTGCAAGCCACAAGGAAAGATCCCGTATGACAATATCATGTGGGATCACGTGGGATCTCTCATTGTGGTGCAGGGACTCTCTAGTTGTAAAACACGAGCTTCACAGTGTGCAGGCTCAATTGTTGTGGGCTCAGTAGTTGCAACATGCAGGCTTAGTTGCTCCACGGAAAGTGAGATCTTAATTCCCCTACCAGGGATCGAACCCACATTGTACTGCACCAAGACCAGCCAACCTCTTAACAACTGGACTACTAGGGAAGTCCCTCTTGGATACTCACTTTTGCAGTTCTGAGCTACCATGTAAGAAATTTGACTATTCCAAGGCCTCCATGCTGGAGAAATCACATAAAAAGACCAAGTGGAGAGGTCTTGGAACACATGAAAAGTTAGAGATGGCTAGTCTGCCACTTATTGCCATTTGCATCATCCCACTTGAGACCCAGATACCACGAGGCAGAAATGAGTTTTGTGGTTCATGTCCTGTCCAAATTCCTGAACACAGAGCCAGAGGAGATGATAACAAAGCGGTTGCTGTTTGAAGCTAAATCTCAGGGTAGTCAGTTGGGCAGCCCAGCAAAACAATTCTCTCTCTGCCCTGTCTCTTGGCAAATTTCTTACTTACTTAAAAGTTTGGCTATGTTTTTAGGGGATCACTTAGATTTCATCCAAAAGTTTTAGGAAAATGTTTCATTCCATTTTCTTATGGGAGGAGTTTCAGGCTGTATAGTTTTCTATACTGCCAGAGGCAGAAGCCAAATCTTTCACGTTAACAAATGAGAAAATTGAGGCTTAGAGAGATTAAGCTATGTGTCACGGTCACGAATCCGGGTTCTACAAACCTAGGTTTAAAAAAGGATCTTCTAGCTGCTCTTACCTCCCGGGATGACCCACACTGAGTCTGTGGGGTGTTTCTCTCTAAATAAATCCACTTCTTACTGATCACTTTGTCTCTCACTGAATTCTTTCCATGATAAGATTATCAAGAACCCGAGCTTCATTAATTCCTGAGATGAGGTGTAGTCTCAATTAAAAAACTGTGAGTTCAAGTCCCAATCTGAGTTATACAGTTTCACTTTGACATCACTTATTCTGATCACAAATCTCAGGGATAAGAGCTCCTCTGTGGGGCGTGCAGATGGTGGACAGGGCATGACAACACATCAAGAGGACCTAGTCATCATAAAAATTTTTTTTAAAAGATCTTCTAACCCCAGAGGGAATACAAAGTCAACATTCATATTTTTATCTACTTATTTATTTATAAATAGAGGCATACGGGATCTTAGTTCCCCTACTAGGGATCGAACCCATGGCCCCCCTCAACCCTGCAGTGAAAGTAAGGAGTCTTAACCACTGGACAACCACAAAAGTCCCTGGATATTTTTTAAACACCTACTATGAGCTTAGAACCACTATGCTGCTATGTCACGTCAGTTGTGTCCAACTCTGTGTGACCCCATAGACAGCAGCCCACCAGGCTCCTCTGTCCCTGGGATTCTCCAGGCAAGAACACTGGAGTGGGTTGCCATTTCCTTCTCCAATGCATGAAAGTGAAAAGTGAAAGTGAAGTCGCTCAGTCGTGTCCGACTCTTAGCGACCCCATGGACTGCAGCCTACCAGGCTCCTCCGTCCATGGGGTTCTCCAGGCAAGAGTATTGGAGTGAGTTGCCATTGCCTTCTCCGTAGAACCACTCTAGACACTAAAAAAAACAGCTACAAGATAAAACAGGAAAAAAGTCTCAAAACAAACCATAGAGATATCTTAGTAGAGAGATAGACCAGAAACAAGTAAGAAAATAATTAAAAGCATAGTTTTCAGGAGGTACGAGAGCACAGAGATGTGGGTGTGGGATATCTTAGAGAAGGTGATCAAAAGAGGCCTCTGCAGAGACGTAGTAGAAAAAGGGAAAGGGCCATGCGTGATCCAGGGCAGTGTGTTCAGGGCCACGGCCCACCTACTCCAGGGTGTTCAGGGCAGAGGGCACAGCAAGTGCAAAGGCCTCTGGGTGGGACAAGCTTGTCACCCTCCAGGAATAACGAAGATGATGGAACTGAGTGAGAAATGGGGGAGCAGTACCAGGTGAGGTCAGTGCAGTGGGCAAGGGCTGGGCCTTACTGAGTCTTGTTGAGAATGGTGAGGAGTCTGAATTTTATTCTCTGTGTGACAGGAGATCTTTAGACAGTTTTTAAACAGTAGGGGAAAGCTATGATCTATTTTATTTTATTTTTTGAAATCTTTTCCCTGAATAAAGTATACTCCAATAAAAATTACTTTTAAAAAGGAATATATAAATTTTGAAAACAGAAAAAATATTTTCCTTTATAATATTTATTTATTGAAGTATAGTTTGTTTTTTATTTTTTAATTTATTTGACTGCACAGGGTCTTAGCTGAGGCACACAGCATCTTTTAGATATAGCGGGACCTCTTTAGTTGCGGCATGCAAACTCTTAGTTGCAGCATGTGGGATCTAGTTCCTTGACCAGGAATCGAACCCAGGCCCCTGCTTTAGGAGCATGGAGTCTTAGCCACTGGACCACCAAGGAAGTCTCTATTGAAATATAGTCAATTTACAATAATGTGTTAAGTTTCTGGTCTATGGCAAAGTGATTCAGTTACATAAATATATATGTGTGTGTCTTCTTTTTCATATTCTTTTCCATTATGGTTTATTACTGGATACTGAATATAGTTCCTATGCTACACAGTAGGTTCTTGTTTATATATATATATATATATATATATATAAGTTTTATTTTTTGGCCACATTGTACCATACATGGGATCTTAGTTCCAAAACCAAGGAACAAACCCATGCCCTCTGCAGTGGAAGCATGGAGTCTTAACCACTGGACTGCTAGGGAAGTCCCAAGACCTCCTTTTAAAACTATCCAACAGGATAAAGAAAATAGGTCAGAAGGAAAGAGAAAGATTTTTCTGCTGTGAAGAGGTAAAGGAGTATGTTAGCACTGTCCTGGTAGCAATAAGGAAAAAAAAAAATCCCATCTCACCCTAACTTTAACAAAAAAAGGCCATGTAGGGGTTTGCAAAGCTTGTGAGGATTCATTCATTCAACATATATGGTGGTCACTGGGGCTGATTACAGATATTTTGTGAGATTGGAAGTCTCCACCCAGTTGAATTCAGGCTTGGTCATATGATCTTCTTTGGCCAATGAAATATGAGCAGAAATGACACATTCACTTCTGGTTAGAGGTACTTAAGAGCTGGTACATGACTCTCTATTTTCTTTCCATACTCCAGTGAATCCTGGTGCCTTATATTGTAATAATATCACCTGGAGACAAAAAATACTCAGTCAGCCTGAGCCTCTGGTGATGATCATGAGCAGAGTGCCTCTGCCAACCTACAGTGAACAGGCAGCATAATCAAGAAATAAATCTTTGCTGTCTCTAGCCACTGGGATTTAAGGGTTGTTGCTGCAGCATAACTCAGTCCATCCTTACCACTACAATAAATGTTTAATTCACACAAGCACTATTTGGGACTTCCCTGGTGGTCCAGTGGTTAACACTCTGAGTTCCCAATGCAGGGAATGCAGGTTTGATTCCTGGTCAAGGAACTAAGATCTCACATGCTGCAAGGCACAGCCAAAAAAAACTACAAGCACTATTCAAGGCCTTCATGGTAGGATGTGGGATAGATCAAGGAATCAGAAGAGGAGCTGCAGGAACCAGAGCCTGAGAAACCAGCATCAAGACTCTGGTGCCAGCTTCCTGCTTCCTGCCCCTGCACCTCATCCCTGTTTACCTCTGCCTTGCCATAATTACCCCTCAGTCTCTACGCGTTCTGCTCGCGCCGGGTAGCCACCAGCAGTCCCACCTTCACAGCTTTCCAGTCCTGGGTCCCCCAGGCAAGTCTATTCTCTCTCAGCTGCAATCAAGAAACCCTGGGGAAGGGTCTACGGGTTCCATTTGGGTCACACACTCACCTCTGAACCCATCTCTATGCCCAAGGCTAGGCCTGAGCCACTGCCCACATCCACAGTGGAGTGGAGTAGAGGGAGGTAGGATGGGGTATGTTACCAAGTGGGAATGGGAAACATATTTTGAAGCCCAAAGCACCATCCACATCCCTAAAGGAAGTAGAAAGGATGTGAGTGCACAAGCACCTGAAAGAAGCCAAGGGAGAATGGCACTGAGCTGAGGCTGGTGAGAGGCAAAGGAAAGCATGGCATACGGGTGATCACCCGAAGTGGGCAGAGGCTGCCTGCAGAGCCACTGGCTGGACAGCTCCCTGCGCTGGCACCAAGGAGGCACCTGTGGAGCAGCACTGCCACGTGACTGGCAAGCCTGGTGGAGACAGGACACGAGGAGGATGTTAGGCCAGATAAAGATGTTGCTCTCTGTTTACTAATTTAGGGAACAGAGGGATGGATCGTCTATGATGGGGAAGAGGCTAAGTTTGGAAGAGCAAATACTGAACTAATCCGTACGCTCCATTACCATCTTCCCTACATGAATCCTTACCGGTCTCCTTCACTAGTGAGCCCAACTCAGGTTTATACCCCATCTCAAGACTGGTCCCAGGCAACCTCCGGTCAATTATAAGAGATGAAACCCACCGGCCATCCTGGTTGATGTATGCACACCATGCTTGAGAGCTATGATACCAGGTTGCCTGTCCAGATTCTTTCAGATACCCCTAATGTATACCAGATACTTGGTTCTTTATATTTACTTTTTCTCTATAAATCAAAGGAAAGGCCCCCAGGGCAACTGAAATGAACCAAAGGGAAAACAATGCACCTCTGTGTGAAGATGGGTGAGATCTGAAAGTTCAGAACAAACCATATGTATGTAACTATCCAACTTCCAATCCATCAGGGCCTTCCCAAGGCCCAGAAGTGAAAGGAAAATATTCTCTTGGCCCAAATGCAAACTCTCTTAACACTTATTGGCTCTTGGAAAAATTTCCACAGACACCAAGAATCCTGGTCACCAGTTGGGCATGTGCATGGCTCTTTGTTGGCAATAAAATTCCAAAGATGCCAGGGACTTCCCTGGTGGTCCAGAAGCTAAAACTCTGTGCTCCCAATGCAGGGGACCCGGGTTCAACCCCTGGCTGGGGAACTAGATCCCACCAGGCTGAAGCTAAGACCTGGCACTGCCAAATAAACAAACAAAAATAAATATTTTTTTAAAACTTCCAAAGGCTATCGCACAATCAAGTCTACCCCACCTCCCACCCTCTTGAAATCCCTTGGATAACACACACTCACACACACACACATACACAATACAAAATAACAGCCTTTCGAGGTGGCTACTTGAGGGCCTGATCCTCCCTTCTCTCATTCTTCACAGGGAACTCATTTTCCCTGCAGATAATATACACCCCAAAGAGGACAGCTCGCTTTAAGAGGAAGGGGAGGACTGAGCCATTACTAGCTCGGTGAGACCGTCACTTGTCAGCTACCCTTCAAATTAAGACCCAGCAGGAAGAAGGGCACAAAAGCTACTTCCTGGCAGGTAGGCAGGATTAACAAACAAAAATCAGGGCAACAGAACAGCAGCGAATCTAAGCTGATATTTTTCACTTCTTTGCGGATACTTGCCCCTGTTTATAAACAAACATAGTGCATATGGGCCAGCTGGGGGATCTGGGGAAANTATATATATATAAGTTTTATTTTTTGGCCACATTGTACCATACATGGGATCTTAGTTCCAAAACCAAGGAACAAACCCATGCCCTCTGCAGTGGAAGCATGGAGTCTTAACCACTGGACTGCTAGGGAAGTCCCAAGACCTCCTTTTAAAACTATCCAACAGGATAAAGAAAATAGGTCAGAAGGAAAGAGAAAGATTTTTCTGCTGTGAAGAGGTAAAGGAGTATGTTAGCACTGTCCTGGTAGCAATAAGGAAAAAAAAAAATCCCATCTCACCCTAACTTTAACAAAAAAAGGCCATGTAGGGGTTTGCAAAGCTTGTGAGGATTCATTCATTCAACATATATGGTGGTCACTGGGGCTGATTACAGATATTTTGTGAGATTGGAAGTCTCCACCCAGTTGAATTCAGGCTTGGTCATATGATCTTCTTTGGCCAATGAAATATGAGCAGAAATGACACATTCACTTCTGGTTAGAGGTACTTAAGAGCTGGTACATGACTCTCTATTTTCTTTCCATACTCCAGTGAATCCTGGTGCCTTATATTGTAATAATAGCACCTGGAGACAAAAAATACTCAGTCAGCCTGAGCCTCTGGTGATGATCATGAGCAGAGTGCCTCTGCCAACCTACAGTGAACAGGCAGCATAATCAAGAAATAAATCTTTGCTGTCTCTAGCCACTGGGATTTAAGGGTTGTTGCTGCAGCATAACTCAGTCCATCCTTACCACTACAATAAATGTTTAATTCACACAAGCACTATTTGGGACTTCCCTGGTGGTCCAGTGGTTAACACTCTGAGTTCCCAATGCAGGGAATGCAGGTTTGATTCCTGGTCAAGGAACTAAGATCTCACATGCTGCAAGGCACAGCCAAAAAAAACTACAAGCACTATTCAAGGCCTTCATGGTAGGATGTGGGATAGATCAAGGAATCAGAAGAGGAGCTGCAGGAACCAGAGCCTGAGAAACCAGCATCAAGACTCTGGTGCCAGCTTCCTGCTTCCTGCCCCTGCACCTCATCCCTGTTTACCTCTGCCTTGCCATAATTACCCCTCAGTCTCTACGCGTTCTGCTCGCGCCGGGTAGCCACCAGCAGTCCCACCTTCACAGCTTTCCAGTCCTGGGTCCCCCAGGCAAGTCTATTCTCTCTCAGCTGCAATCAAGAAACCCTGGGGAAGGGTCTACGGGTTCCATTTGGGTCACACACTCACCTCTGAACCCATCTCTATGCCCAAGGCTAGGCCTGAGCCACTGCCCACATCCACAGTGGAGTGGAGTAGAGGGAGGTAGGATGGGGTATGTTACCAAGTGGGAATGGGAAACATATTTTGAAGCCCAAAGCACCATCCACATCCCTAAAGGAAGTAGAAAGGATGTGAGTGCACAAGCACCTGAAAGAAGCCAAGGGAGAATGGCACTGAGCTGAGGCTGGTGAGAGGCAAAGGAAAGCATGGCATACGGGTGATCACCCGAAGTGGGCAGAGGCTGCCTGCAGAGCCACTGGCTGGACAGCTCCCTGCGCTGGCACCAAGGAGGCACCTGTGGAGCAGCACTGCCACGTGACTGGCAAGCCTGGTGGAGACAGGACACGAGGAGGATGTTAGGCCAGATAAAGATGTTGCTCTCTGTTTACTAATTTAGGGAACAGAGGGATGGATCGTCTATGATGGGGAAGAGGCTAAGTTTGGAAGAGCAAATACTGAACTAATCCGTACGCTCCATTACCATCTTCCCTACATGAATCCTTACCGGTCTCCTTCACTAGTGAGCCCAACTCAGGTTTATACCCCATCTCAAGACTGGTCCCAGGCAACCTCCGGTCAATTATAAGAGATGAAACCCACCGGCCATCCTGGTTGATGTATGCACACCATGCTTGAGAGCTATGATACCAGGTTGCCTGTCCAGATTCTTTCAGATACCCCTAATGTATACCAGATACTTGGTTCTTTATATTTACTTTTTCTCTATAAATCAAAGGAAAGGCCCCCAGGGCAACTGAAATGAACCAAAGGGAAAACAATGCACCTCTGTGTGAAGATGGGTGAGATCTGAAAGTTCAGAACAAACCATATGTATGTAACTATCCAACTTCCAATCCATCAGGGCCTTCCCAAGGCCCAGAAGTGAAAGGAAAATATTCTCTTGGCCCAAATGCAAACTCTCTTAACACTTATTGGCTCTTGGAAAAATTTCCACAGACACCAAGAATCCTGGTCACCAGTTGGGCATGTGCATGGCTCTTTGTTGGCAATAAAATTCCAAAGATGCCAGGGACTTCCCTGGTGGTCCAGAAGCTAAAACTCTGTGCTCCCAATGCAGGGGACCCGGGTTCAACCCCTGGCTGGGGAACTAGATCCCACCAGGCTGAAGCTAAGACCTGGCACTGCCAAATAAACAAACAAAAATAAATATTTTTTTAAAACTTCCAAAGGCTATCGCACAATCAAGTCTACCCCACCTCCCACCCTCTTGAAATCCCTTGGATAACACACACTCACACACACACACATACACAATACAAAATAACAGCCTTTCGAGGTGGCTACTTGAGGGCCTGATCCTCCCTTCTCTCATTCTTCACAGGGAACTCATTTTCCCTGCAGATAATATACACCCCAAAGAGGGCAGCTCGCTTTAAGAGGAAGGGGAGGACTGAGCCATTACTAGCTCGGTGAGACCATCACTTGTCAGCTACCCTTCAAATTAAGACCCAGCAGGAAGAAGGGCACAAAAGCTACTTCCTGGCAGGTAGGCAGGATTAACAAACAAAAATCAGGGCAACAGAACAGCAGCGAATCTAAGCTGATATTTTTCACTTCTTTGCGGATACTTGCCCCTGTTTATAAACAAACATGGTGCATATGGGCCAGCTGGGGGATCTGGGGAAAAGGAAGGGGCCCAGAGGAGCAATGGCTCTTGGAATGTCAACAAGAATGATGCTGGTCAAAAATCTTGTCTCATAGACCAGGAGCTGGAGAAGGGCATGGCAACCCACTCCAGTATTCTTGCCTGGAGAATCCCATGGACAGAGGAGCCTGGTGGACTACAGTCCACGGGGTCACACAGAGTCAGACATGACTTGGTTACTAAACATCAACAGGCTGGAAGCAGGGCCCTAGCATGGGTATGAGTTGCCCTCAGGACCCTGCTGGCAGGTCAGATCAGCACTTGGACTAGAACCTGGCATCCTGCCTGTCAACAACACAACTGAAATGTTCACCAGGCTCCTACCCTGTACCACACCCATTGCCAGGAGCAAAATCATTAACCCACCTGAACCCTCCATTAATAGGATCACATTTCTGCATTCCACTTTTCAGAGCAGGCCCCAAAGAAAAGCAAGCTTATATTTAAGAGTCTATGGCTTTTTCTTTTTCCCATTTGTGTTGCAATAGTTGGGGAATATCCCGAGGACAACCCACATTCCTTCCAGACTCCTCTACGTGTCTATCCCTGACCCAGAGCACACAGATTTCACACTCCAAATCCCAACCCTAGGACTCAGCCGGATCTTCAGCTATCAATCCAAGACTCTGTTTTAAACATCAGACTTTCACTTTCTAAAAACTAACCTTTTTGAAAAGATGTACAATGTGGAAAAGTGGCATTTTTTGGCACGTGTGTGTGCTTGGTCGCTCAGTCATGTCTGACTCTTTGCAACCCCACCGACTGTAGCCCACCAGGCTCCTCTGTCCATGGGGTTTCTCCAGGCAAGAATACTGGAGTGGGTTGCCACGCCCTTCTCCAGGGGATCTTCCGAACCCCGGGATCGAACCCAGGTCTCCTGCATTGCAGGCAGATTCTTTACCATCTGAGCCAACAGGGAAGTCCAAGAATACTGGAGTGGGTAGCCTAACCCTTCTCCGGGGGATCTTCCCGACCCAGGAATTGAACTGGGGTCTTCTGCATTGCAGGTGGATTCTTTATCAGCTGAGCTACCAGTGTAGCGCATTTTTCGGCATAGCTATTGGTTATTTAAAATTATTGGTGAATTAGGACTCTCTTTCTCCCCAAGCAGTGAGTTGGAGTTTTGGTCTACTATCCAAGTAAGTGGCTTCCTTGGTGGCTCAGTGGTAAAGAATCCATCTGCCAATGCAGGAGACTAGGGTTCAATCCCTGGGTCAGAAAGATCCCCTAGAGTAGAAAGTGGCAACCCACTCCAGTATTCCTACCTAGAAAATCCCATGGACAGAGGAGCCTGGTTGGCTACAGTCCACAGACTCACAAGAGTCAGACACAACTTAGTGACTAAACCACAACGACCCACTTAAGTGGTGGGAAGCTCTGGATCCATTGAGCCAACAGCCTGGGTCTCAGACAAAATTCTGTCCAGGGACTTTCTTAGTGGTCCAGTGGCTAAGACTCTGAGCTCCCAATGCAGGGGGCCCAGGTTCGATCCCTGGTCAGGGAACTAGATCCCACATGCTGAACTAAAGATTCCACATGCTACAACTGAGACCAGGTAATCAAATATATAAATAAATACCAAAAAAATCCTGTCCAGAGACAATGAGGCAACACCTGCTCCTTGGAATAAATGCTTCAAGACAGTGCATTCTCCCAAGAATCACAGAGGATGCTCTGTGTGCCCCCAACTCCCCCTAGTGCACATGAATTTACCCTCCACAGTTTGAAATTCGTTCACATCTAGGCCTTGAGTGGTTTGGAAAGAAAACAAAGTATTTTAAAGAAGGCAAGCAGCCCAGGCCTAAATGAGCTTCCACGTTCCAAGCAGTTATCAACCAGGTTTTAACAAACTCAGCTTTGTTGTTGTTGTTGTTTAGTTGCTAAGTCATGTCAGGCTCTTTGTGACCCCACAGACTGTAGCCCACCAGGCTCCTCTGTCTATGGGATTTTCCAGGCAAGGATACTGGAGTGGGTTGCCATTTTCTCCTCAGGGGATCTTCCCGACCCAGGAGTGGAACATGCATCTCCTGCACTGCAAGAGGATTCTTTACCACTGAGCCATCAAGGAAGCCCTGCGGGCTACCTTGCTACTGCACTAATATTTCTTCCTTAATTCTTCCCAGCTAAGTGAAGGGACTTAAGAGGAAGACGGCTGGCAAGAGAAGGATCTCAAATCGGTTCCCGTTCCAAGAGCTTCACCCATTGGACACAGCCTGTGCCAATGCCCACTAACCTCCGTCCCCAGAGAATAACCCTGACCAGCTCCCTGGCTTATCCCAGGGCCTCTGACCTCATTCAACACAAACGACATTTACTGAGGGCGCTGAGTACCGGGGACTTCACAAAAGAGCCTTGGGAGGGGCAAGAGGTGGGAGAGGAAGAAAAGCCACCGCCACTGCCCTCAGAATGCTCACCGTCCATGGCAGCACAGACAGCCGCAAGCACAGCTGGCCGTCCCCAGACTCCATCAGCTTGTCCTGACGCCTCCCGTTGGAAGGAAGATACTCCCTCCCCAGTCTCAGAACACCGCGACAGGTCTTCCTTACACATTCTTTGATGTGACAGTCTTACCAAATCATGAAAAGATTGCTTAGGGGAAAAGGGACTTGTGGACAGAACCATAGGACTTCATACTAGAAGTCTTGAAAGCTTGAAAAATGTCATTTTAGGTCAAGGGCCGGCAGAGGTGGAAAAGGCACTCACCCCAAAATCCAGTGCCTGTGTTTTTCTCCAGCTCACCTCCTGCCCTGAAGCCAGGCACATTCCACTAAGAGTTTTACAGATGAGGGAAGGACTGGTTCAGCAGTTTTTATCAGCAGTAAAACCCACAAAGTTTCCAAATTACATTTGATCTAGAACCCCAATATATAAAACAAAGAAAAGGGATCAGGGCTGCAAGCCCAGAGCCAACCCACTAATGCTAGGTGGCCACCAGGGCAGCCAGTTTGAAATCTGTAGGAATAACATCTGAAAGCTCCTTCCGGAATTTGTACACCCTCGCTTGGAGGACAGAAGGAGGGGATTCTCGTTGACTGAATGCTTTCAGTGGTCCCTGACAATTTATCAGTCAAGGATCACTGAAATCTCTGCAACAGTAACGTGAGTTCAACTAGTGCTTGTGAACTAGTATCTCCCAGGATCTGAGCTGTGAATTGGGATGTTGGCAAGAGGCAGAACTGGTTTTTGAATCAAGGGTTTTCTGCCTCCAAACATGGGTTTTCTACTCTTTGCTAAGGGTTGTGTGGAAATGTGGGCTGAATCAATAATCTCCTTGAATGGTAAACACAAACATACGCGCATATATGCCTAGGAAAACACATCTTGACAAATACTCCTCTTAAAATTATTATTAGCTAGGCTTCCCAGGTGGCACTAGCAGTAAAGAACCTGCCTGCCAATTCAGGAGACAAGAGAGGCGGATTTAATGGGTGGGTAGGGAAGATCCCCTGGAGGAGGGCTTGGCAACCCACTCCAGTATTCTTGCCTGGAGAATCCCATGGACAGAGGAGCCTGGTTGGCTACTGTCTGTGAGGCAGAAAAGAGTCAGACACAATTGAAGTGACTTAGCACACACACGCATATGGTAGCCATGTAGATGATTTATAGTCTATATGGTCTATATTTTCTAATTTTCCTATAATGAATAGGTATTTTTATACAAAACAGGTCCTGCTTATTAAAATGGTTAAAACAATTCATAACTGACACACATGTTGGGTTTCTATAGAATTGGGGGCTGGAGGGATAGGTGGTATCCCTGAACTTTTGGAGTTGACAGTGGGAATAACAACCCCAAATTCCAAAAAGTCTCCCTTGGAGTAGAGGGCCCTGGGTGAAGGAGCAGTTCTCATGGTCATTTAACAGCTGGGGAAGGAGAGGGTGGGATGAATTGAGAGAGTAGATTGGATATATATACATTACTATGGCTCAGACGGTAAAGAATCTACAATGCAGGAGACCTGGATTCCATCCCTGGGCTGAGATCCCCTGGAGGAGGGCACGACAACCCACTCCGGCATTCTTGCCTGGAGAATCCACACGGACCGAGAAGCCTGGCGGGCTACAGTGCATGGGGTTGCAAAGAGTTGGACATGACTAAGCGATTAAGCACACACATGGGAAATAGCTAGTGGGAAGCTGCCGTATTACACAGGGACCTCAGGCCGGTACTCAGCGATGACCTCAAGGTGTGGAAGGGAGGAGGTAGGGAGGCTCCAGAGGGAGAGGATATTTGTACACTTGTGGCTGATTCATGTTGTTGTACAGCAGAAACCAACATAACACTGCAAAGCAATTACCCTTCAATTAAAAATAAATAAATAAAACATTCTCTGAAAGAAAACTGTTCACTTCTGGGAAGTGTGGTTATTCTTGAAAATAACAGCAAGTCCCTAAGACCCCACCCAAACCTATGCCTCTCTTCTCCACTCCTCTCAGGGACCTCATATATCGGCTGAGGGTGCTAATAAAATTAAAGATGGTCACACGGACCCCTTATGACACATGGACCCCAGAAAACTTGGCTCCCCAGTGTTCCAGCCCCAGCCCAGCAGGACCTATGGGGAGTGAGCCCTCCAGCCTGGCCAACTCAACTCTCTGGCCCCACCCTGAAGTCCCCCCAGAAGCCACTTGAAAATATGACAATCACAGCACTACTTCAGGAGAAAAACAAAAAATAACAAAAAACCACCCAGAAGGTAAAACAGGCCTTGATCGGGCATGAGGAGGGGCCAGCCACCGTGCCAGCCGCTTCCCTGGGTTATTCACGCCAGCCCTGCCCGCAGAAATCTTCTAAATATTTAACATGCCACCTCCAGGTACAGCACAAACCCCCAGCAGGCGGCAACAGCTGCGGACAGGCCCGCAAGGAATGAACAGCTCGGGGGCTGAAAGGCGCACGCACTGGCTTTGGGAGGAAAGCCCAGAACGGTGGCCGGGAGACAATGCTGAGTGCTGCTTCCGAAAGCGGCCCCACAGGCTTCTCTGAAAAGCAGGAAAGAAGGGTAGGAGATGGGAGGTGCTTCCAAACGTGGAGGGTGATGGTGCAGAACCAGCCAGAGTCGGGAGACCCTCTTTCTCAGACAAAGAAAACACCAGAATCGCACCGCCTGGCCCCCCTTCCCAGACCAATTTCACCCCGGTTCCCCGAGCAGGTGGCAAATCTGACTCAGGAGAGGCTGGTCAACGAAGGGGAGGAACGCGAATAGATGGCTATGTCTACCTCCAAAGGAGGGCAAATCCACGAGAGAAGGAACTCTTCAAAGGTCTAGTCAGCTCTGGGGCTTGTCAGAGCAGAAAACGCCCCCCACGCCCACNAGGCTGGTCAACGAAGGGGAGGAACGCGAATAGATGGCTATGTCTACCTCCAAAGGAGGGCAAATCCACGAGAGAAGGAACTCTTCAAAGGTCTAGTCAGCTCAGGGGCTTGTCAGAGCAGAAAACGCCCCCCCACGCCCACCCGCGATGACTTCACGCAGGCCTCACCCCGAATGACTCTGCGCTCTCCTTCCTGCAAGGCCGGGGAGGTGTCACCGCCACCGTCAGGGTGGCCGTCTGTCACTTGGAAATTTCCTGGAGATACCTGTCTCTCTCTCTCCTTCAAACCCCCCGCCAAAGGACCCAGACAAGGGGATGCGAGACTCAGAGGTGTCCTTCTCCGTCCCACCTCCCTTGGCCGCTGTCAAATTGAGAACCCTAAAAAGGAGTCTTTTTCAAGCCCCTGGGGAGCCCCGCCTCTGCCTCTCTGCCCTTCCCCGCGACTACCCCTCCAGGCAGCGCCCAGGCTCTGCTGTCAATTTCACCCGACAAAAGCGTAGCGGCGGGGCGATCGCAGGCCAGCGTTCCTCCCCCAAGGAGAGGGACGCGTGTCCCCGCGGCGCGCCCACTCGGGGCCGCTACCAAGCCCATCAAGCGGGGGAACAAA
>SJYV01006106.1:1279250-1294300 GCA_006410875.1 Neotragus pygmaeus | reverse complement strand
TCCATGTTCTCTGGAGGCTGGGCTCTTCCTGCATCCTTGGCAGGGCACAGAGTGGGAATCAGTCATGTGAGCAAAGCATACAGGGTCCTGGGTTTGTGACAGCCAGCCACAAGGCCGCCCTCTGAAAACAGCTCCGTGCAAAGTCCAGTCTCGGGCCCAGGGCCAGGAGCTCATCCACAGCTCAGTCACCCCCTCTCTACTGTAGAAGTGATGAAATGAGCCAGTGTGTAGGTGATGTTAGTGAACGAGCAGATCGTTACTAAAAATAGGCAAGGTTGGGTGCTGGGGAGACAATGAGGAGGCAAAAGCACTTAGAGGTTGTGCTCCAGCTCTTGTTAATAATGTAATGATAAAAACTACCATTTACTGAGCACTTAGCACTCCAGGCAGCGTGCTATGCACTTTACAAGCATTATCCCATTTTAGCCTCACATCAGGCCTTTGGAAACAAATAACATGCCCAAAGTAAAAAACCCAGTAGGTAACAGAGAAGGGCAGATAAGACAAGTGCACATAAAAAGAAAGAAAGAGACAACAGAGCTCAAGATAATATGTGCTTAGAACGTGATTTGGGCTTCCCTGATGGCTCAAACTGTAAAGAGTCTGCCCTCAATGCAGGAGACCTGGGTTCGATCCCTGGATCAGGAAGATGCCCTGAAGAAGAGAATGGCTATCCACTCCAGTATTCTCGCCTGGAGAATTCCATGGAGGGCTGCACAGTCCATGGGGTCACAAAGAGTTGGACATGACTGAACAACTAACACTTTCAGAACATGATGAAGTAGAACATGATCAACACTCAGTGCAGGAGAAATCTGTAAAATAGATACAAAATTAATTCCAACCTCATGGGTTGTTCTGAAGTCTATAGGAGCTCATGTGTCAGAGGACTTTTTTCTAAAGTATCTCACAGAGAGTAACCTGTCAGTAAATACTAGGTATTCTATTTACTATTAAAACGAGTAGGGCAGAGAGCTAGAACTTTCTAGATGGAAAGATTATCCAATGAAAAGTAGAAATTCAAGAGTGAGTATTTTATTCTGGAGTCAGGTGTCTACACTGAATATGGAGATGGAGAAAACAGATTGTGACTAAAGTAAATTTTTGTTGTTTAGTCACTACGTCATGTCTGACTCTTTTTTGATCATCATGGACTGCAGGCTGCCAGCCTTCTCTGTCCATGGGATTTCCCAGGCAACAATACACAAGAATACACGCCAGGTTTCCCTGTCCTTCACTAACTCCTAGGGCTTGCTCAAATTCATGTCCATCATGTTGGTGATGCCATTCAGCCATCTCATCCTCTGTCATCCCCTTCTCCTCCTGCCTTCAATCTTTCCCAGCATCAGGTCTTTTCCAGTGAGCAGCTCTTCCCATCAGGTGGCCAAAGTATTGGAGCTTCAGCTTCAGCATCAGTCCTTCAAATGAATATTCAGGGCCTTTTTCCTTTAGGATGAACTCGTTGGATCTCCTTGCTGTCCAAAGGACTCTCAAAAGTCTTCTCTAACACCACAATTCAAAAGCATCAATTCTTCGGCGCTCAGCTCTATTTACGGTCCAACTCATATCCATACATGACTACTAGAAAAACAATAGCTTTGATTAGACGGACTTTTGTCAGCAGAGTGATGTCTCTGCTTTTTAATATGCTGTCTAGGTTGGTCATAGCTTTTCTTCCAAGGAGCAAGTGTCTTATAATTTCAAGGCTACAGTCTCCATCTATAATGATTTTGGAGCCCAAGAAAATAAAGTCTGTCACTGTTTCCATTGTTTCCCCATCTATTTGCCATGAAGTGATGGGACCGGATGCCACGATCTTAGTTTTCTGAATGTTGAGTTTTCAGCCAGCTTTTTCACTCTCTTTCACTTTCATCAAGAGGCTCTTTTGTTCCTCTTTGTTTTCTGCCATAAGGGTGGTGTCATCTGCATATCTGAGGTTATTGATTTTTCTTCCGGCAATCTTGATTCCAGCTTGTGCTTCATCCAGCCCAGCATTTCACATGATGTACTCTGCATATAAGTTAAATGAGCAGGGTGACAATATACAGCCTTGACGTACTCCTTTCCCTATTTGGAACCAGTCCATTGTTCCATGTCTGTTTCTAATTGTTGCTTCTTGACCTGCATACAGATTTCTCAGAAGACAGGTAAGGTGGTCTGGAATTCCCATCTTTTCAAGAATTTTCCACAGCTTGTTGTGATCCACACGGTCAGAGGCTTTAGTGTAGTCAATGAGGCAGAAAGAGGTATTTTACAACATCGTTATCTACCAGGCTAGTGGCAAGTGCTTTAAATGTATTTTTCTCCCACTAATCCTGCAAGGTTTCCTAAGGTTTCAGAAATGGTGAATAACTTGTTCATGGTCACGCAGGAATACAGGATCAGACAGGACCCAGCAATCTGACTCCTAAGTCCAAGCGGACCCAATTTCTCCTCCAAAGAAGCCAGTCTCGCTAATAGAAAGCCCGCACTGTGCGCCCTGAGAAGGGATGCCGCTGGGACTGGCCTGGGGCGCCTGCGCCCCCTAGGGGAGCCGGAGGGGAGGGCTCGAAAAAAGTCACCGGGCCGGGTTGGGAGGAAGGGCAAGACACTGAGGACCCCGCTCCTTCAGGAGGAGCTGGGCTCTTCACCAGGCAGGGCAATTCAGCCAAGTCCCCAAGTGAAACCCAAGTTCAAACCCGGACGTTCCAACACTTATGCCCTGAGAGGATCTAGAATGCATCGGGAACAGGTGGGCGAGAATAACAAAAGAGGGGAGGTTCCCAGAGCTGGTCAGAGGTGGCCACGTGAGATCCAACTCAGAGAGTGTCAGAACTTGAGGGAAATAGGACCGCCAACAGTTACAGAAGGTGAAATTTTAAGTGCAGTGGACCACTTGACAGTCAAAAGGATTCCCGAATTGGATACAAAATGGGAATTAATAGAAAACCCTGAAAGTGAAAGTTGCTAGGTGTGTCTGGTTTTCATGCTAGTAGGTTTTCATGGATTGCAGCCCACTAGGCTCCTCTGTCCATGGGATTTTTCCAGGCAAGAAAACAGGAGTGGGTTGCCATTCCCTTCTCCAGGGGTCTTTCCCACCCAGGGATTGAACCTAAGTCACCCACACTAAGGGCAGATTCTTAATTATCTGAGCCACCAGGGAAGCCCCTGAAGTTTCTCTAACTGAAGTTTCTGTATCAAGCATCTGCGATTCTACTGCCAAGGGCTTGGGGCCAATCCCTGGTTGGGGAACTAAGATCCAGCAAGCCAGGTGGCTTATTTATTAAAATTAATAATAATAAAAGAATCTGTGACAGGTGCTGCTTTAGGGAAAATCACATTTTGGGAGTCTTCTCACAACTGGGGTTCATTGAGTTCATTGAGGCTGACAGAAGCACATTTGGAGGAAAGATTGAGAAAGATGGGGGTGAGCTAAACTAGTTGAAACCTCAACTCATATGGGACTCGAACCCACAATCTTCCATCTGAAACTATACAACTCATCTTAGGACTTAATGAAGCTCAGGTTCTTTAAGTCTCCATGCAGAAGGGATTCAGAAAGATGCAAAGTGATAGGTAAGAAGCATATTTATTGATATCCTTTGTAAAGAAGTTACAGGAAAATGGGATATGAGAGGATGGCTGTGTCCCGGGTCTCTGACAAGTTCCTGGGACAGGTAACCAGGTGAGCTGGAAATAATTCAAAGGCAGTCACAGTAAAATGAAACCAGAGGTACACATTCCAGAGACTGAACGCCATCTGTCTCAAAAGGTGAGAGAGCCTCAAGGTGTTGGGGCTCGTTTTTATGGGCTGGCTAATGTCATAGGCTAACGAGTGGGAGGATTATGGGAGGATTTCAGGGAAGGGGCATGGATTTCCAGGAAGTGAGCCACTGCCCATTTTTAGCCTCTTTTGCTGGGCCTCGGAACTGTCGTGGCACCTGCAGTGTGTCATTTAGCTGATGTGTTACAATGAGCGTATAATGAGGCTTGAAATCCCCTGGAAGTCAGTCTTTTGTCATCTTGGACCTAATCAGTTCTAACCAGTTTTTGGTGAATCCAGTTCTCAATGGCCATATCATTCTTTTAACGATTGTGCCTTGCCCCCTGCCCTCTTGTCTCATAGAGGTTCTCAAAATGTGGTTCCAAACCAGCAGCTTCAACATCACCTGGGAATTTGTTGAAATTGCAGATCTGGGGACCCTTACCCAGACCGACTGATTTAGAAACTCTAAATTGGTGGGGCTCAGAAATCCGCGTTTTAACAATCCTCCCTTCTCCACCCTATCCCACCTCACCTTCACTCCAAGATTCTGATGCAAGCTGCAGTTTGAGAACCACTTGTCTTGTCCTCTGAATGTTGATCACATAGTATCAATTTTATTACCCATTAATATAACAACATAGTATTCATTAATTATGCACTTAGGAGTCAACACAGAAGTGAACAAGATATAGTAACTTTTCAGTTGGAATTCACAATTTGATGGGAAACTTGATTTCCCATCAAGATAAACATACCATAGACATACTATGATCTGCTCTACAGCCAAGGGATAAGCATATTAAAGACACAGAGGAAAGAAGGAATTTACTCCCACTGATAAGCTGAGAGAAAGCATCACTGAAATGTAAGTATGTAGGGTAAGAGGTCCCAGAGGAAGAGAACCAGGCATGATTATCTTGACATAAGAGAAGCCGTTTGGGGTCTAAGCCTGGTCACAATGCTTGCTCTTGAACAGGTCTCAAAAATTAATGATCTTAAGGGAACCAAAGAATGCAGGAACAAACAACTGTTTTCAGGCAAGAGAAATAATGAAAGCAAAGGTGATATATTAGTTATAAAGACTCCCAGTTCTGTTTCAATGGTAAAGAGGAGCCTGAAGCGTTTTCCTGAGCTGTTTTCCTAAATGCAAAACCCCCTCCAGTGCTCAACAACCAGATCAACTGGAATCTAAGGAATAATGACTTGACTTTTTCTGACTGTTATGGCTTCTGTCAACTACAGCTTGGACTCTGTCAATCTTTGCCCCAATTCTATGCTGAATTCTCAACTGCACAAGCCTCCTCATGAATATGCAGGTATCCTTACCTTAAAACTCCACCAGTTTTGCTGTCCAGGAGACCTGCTTTGGGAAAGATCCTTGGGGTTCTCCTTACTTGCTGCAAGTAATAAATCCTTCCTTCTGCTCTTTGGCTTGATTGTGTCTTTTGGCTCAACACTCATCAAAGACAAACCTAGGTTTCAGGTAACAAAACAGTGATGTGTAATTTGGATCTTGAAGGACTGTGCAATTTCCAGAAAGCCAGAGAGGGAGGAATTTATTATTACTTAATAGTATTTAAGAGCTTCCCAAATGGCGCTAGTGGTAAAGAACCCGCTGGCCAATGCTGGAGACACAAGAGACACGGTTCAGTCCTGGGGTAAGGAAGATCTCCTGGAGGAGAGCATGGCAACCCACTCCAGTATTCTTGCCTGGAGAATCCCATGGACAGAGGAGACTGGCGGACTACAGTCTATGGGGTTGCAAAGAGTCGGACACAACTGAGCGACTAAGCACAACAACACAACCTCACCCCAGCAGGAGACGTGGGTTTGATCCCTGGGTCAGGAAGGTCCCCTGGAGGAGAACATGGCAACCTATCCCAGTATTCTTACGTGGGTAATGCCATGGACAGAGGAACCTGGCAGGCTACAGTCCATAGGGTCACAAAGAGTCAGACACAACTGAAGTGACTTAGCAAGAACACATTCAATAATAATATATCCTTAAACTGAAAGTGAAGTAGCTCAATCGCTCAGTTGTGTCAACTTTTTGTGACCCCATGGAATGTTGCCTATCAGGCTCCTCTCTCCATGGGATTTTCCAGGCAAGAGTACTGGAGTGGGTTGTCATTTCCTTCTCCAGGAGATCTTCCCAACCCAGGGATCAAACTCTGGTCTCCCACATCACAAGCAGACACTTTACCGTCTGAGCCACCAGGGAAGCCCATCCTTAAATTGAGAGTTTTCTTTTATGTTCAACAGAGCAGAATAGCTGTTATCCTTGATATCTCATATTTACCCAATATGTCAGACAGCCTCATTTCCTGGTGCTCTGAAAACAGAAAAGGGAAAATGTATGATCTTCATTAGTTCACTAGGTCACTGATCACCCAAGGTCATGGTTGAGGACTGTTAAGTCAGATGCTATTGGTTTTGAATAGAGCAGTAGGTGGGAAAGAGAATTACCCAGTGACAGCAGGAATGCATTACTGTGTGTAGAGGGTTAAATGCCTGAAATGGGCAAAGAAGGATGCAGGAGAAATTGACTGAATTTGGTGGCTGCTGAATAGAGGCCATCAGAAAAGAGGAGGAAGCAATAGTTCAGTGGTCCATGTACTTTGCCTTCTAAATTAAACATCAATAAAACTTTCAACCTGAAAGCTTAAAAGGCCATTTAAATCAGTGTTTTGATTATTTAATACTGCAACACAGTGGATCTTCCCCACCCAGGAATCAAACCAGGGTCTCCTGCATTGCAGATGGATTCTTTACCAACTGAGCTATCAGGGAAGCCCAGAAAACAGCTTAAATTGGAATAAATTGGAATTTTGGCAGGTGAAGACCTGCCTGATGAATACCTGGCTGTCAATGCACCAAAAACTATATAAAAATTCATCTTTGATGAAGAATTCCTGCTTCTGGAGACTCACAATAAGCACATACAAAACAAACAAAAAAGTTCATTGCCCATGTTTTGTTTTGTTTTTGGGTTGCACCTCCCAGCTTGCAAGGTCTTAATTCCCCTGTCAAAGATTGAGTCCAAGCCCTTGACAGTAAAAATGTGAAGTCCTAACCACTGAACTACCAGGGAATTCCCACCATGCTATTTATAAGGGAAAAAGTCCTTAAAAGTCTGACAACAGGAGAACAGCTAAATTATGGTGTGTTTACAGAATGGAATATTATGTGGTCATTAAAAATGAATGACATTTTAAAACAATTTTTTGACGAAATGGGAAAAGAGGATGCAACATAAAAAGAGAAAAAGGATCCAAATTATGTATAGTATATTCCAATTATGTTCAAATAAAAAAGGTGTGTGGGAGTGTGTATAATGAAACAGAAGGAAATCATACTAGTGTTTATCTCTGCATAGTGATAACTTTTTCATTTCTTTTTCATATTTATTTATATTTTTCATGTTTCCTAAACTGAGCATATGTGGCTTTCATAATTAAAAGAAAATGTGGGGCTTACCTGGTGAGTCAGTGGTAAAGAATCTGCCTGCCAATGCAGAAGACACGGGTTCAATCCCTGGTCCAGGAAGATCCCACATGCCACGAAGCAACTAAGCCCATGTGCCACAACTATCGAGCCTGTGCCCTAGAGCCCAGGAAATGCAACTCCTGTAACCCATGCACCCTGGAGCCCGTGGTCCACAACAAGAGAAGCCATGGCAATGAGAAGTCCAAACACTGCAACTAGAAAGTAGCCCCCACTCACTGCAACTAGAGAAAAGCCTGTGCAGCAATGAAGACCAAGCACAGCCAAAAATAAATAAATACAAATTTTTTAAAAAAGAAAATGCATGGTACATTTTAAGAAATATGCACATCTCCAGCGTTCAGTAGCAGGAGGAAAGCTTGACTTCACAATTCCTTCTGGAGCCTTACATTCAAGACCTGATTTCCCTCCAGGGGCACAGACATTGAACTATTTACAGTCCACTGGGGTGAGAGCAGTGGTCTATTTCTGCCCTTCTCATTTCCCCTGAATCTTTCTTCTCTTCGTGCAAGAGGAGGGAGAGAGCAAAACCATGCAGCAGGATGATAACATGATCTCATAAAACTCTGTGTCTGACAGTCACAGCCGACAGCAGGGCATTTCGGTTTATTAACTAACTGCAGAACCCCCGCTTCCCTCCTTCTCAAGACCTTCCTCCTGATTTGCTAGATATTTACTGATTCATTTGTTTTCAGTGTTCCCCCTGAAACAACCACTCGGATGGATGAATGGCCAGATCAGCATCCAAGAATCTTGTTTTTTTTTAACAGATCTCAGGTATGATAAAAAGAAATGCATGCAACACAACAATAAAGTCTAATGTTAATATCAAACAATAAAGAGTAGTAATCAATAGTTATTTTAATAGCTTCCTTTGTAATAAAAGGAATTGCATTGTGATACGACACTTTTAATAAATCACCATGTGAAGACTCCTTCCTCTTCTCATGAGTCTGAGGGAAGGTCAGCAATTTAATGACAGGAATCACTGAGGAAATAATGGGAGGAGAAGAATCAGAAAGCTGAGGAGACGGGTATTGTCATTAACCAATGTGTGCCCCCTGCAACACACATGCACACACAAACATGCTCTTGATGGGAGATGAAAGGGGATAACAAAATTCTCCCTGGCCTGTGGAATAGAAGACAGCTGGTGAGGAAGCGAGAGAACTGGTAGTTTCTCACCCAAGTCAGATCCCAATGAAACAGAAAATAGTGCTTTAGAGGTGTCTAGTGGGACTCTTAGTGCTGATGGGAACATTCTATATCTGTACTATCCAATGCAGTAGCCACTAGACGCATGTGACTGTTGAGCCCCCTGAAGTGTGGCGAGTGTAACTGAGGAGTGAGCTTTAGATTTTACTTCTTTTTTAAAAATAGTTACTTATTTGGTAGCGCCAGGCCTTAGGAGCTGTGCTTGTGCTTAGTCGGGTTTGACTCTTTGCGACCCTTTGGACTGTAGCCCACCAGGCTCCTCTGTCCATGGCATCACCCAGGAAAGAATATTGGAATGGGTTGCCGTGTTCTCCTCCAGGGGACCTTCCCCACCCAGGGATCAAACCCACATCTTCTGCATTGGCAGGCAGATTCTTTACCACTGAGGCCCCTTATGGGTGGTACTTGATCTTTAGTTGCACCATGTGGGATCTAGTTCCCTGACCAAGGATTGAACTCAGGCCCCCTGCATTGGGAATGTGGAGTCTTAGCCATGGGACTACCAGGGAAGTCTCAGATTTTACTTAATTTTTAAATTTTTATTTTATATAGGAGTATAGTTGATTTACCCTAATCTCGTCAGCAACCCCACCCTTGAACTATTGCTATAAAACTTCTCACAAAACCCTCTGGGGTGGGCACAATAGTTTTCAAGAACAGGAGCCTGCTGTGTCCCCCTCTGACTGGTGAAACAATAAAGCTATCCTTTCCTCAGTCAGTTCAGTCGCTTAGTCGTGTCTGACTCTTTGCAACCCCATGAACTGCAGCACGCCGGGCCTCCCCGTCCGTCACCAACTCCCAGAGTTTACTCACATTCATGCCCATTGAGTCAGTGATGCCATCCAACCATCTCATCCTCTGTCATCCCCTTCTCCTCCTGCCTTCAATCTTTCCCAACATCAGGGTCCTTTCAAATGAGTCAGCTCTTCGCATCAAGTGGCCAGAATATTGGAGTTTCAGCTTCAGCATCAGTCCTTCCAATGAACATTCAGGACTGATTTCCTTTAGGATGGACTGGTTGTATCTCCTTGCAGTCCAAGGGACTCTCAAGAGTCTTCTCCAACACCACAGTTCAAAAACTTCAATTCTTCAGCGCTCAGCTTTCTTTATAGTCCAACTCTCACATCCATACATGACTACTGGAAAAACCATAGCTTTGACTAGATGGACCTTTGTTGGGAAAGTAATGTCTCTGCTTTTTAATATTCTGTCTAGGTTGGTCATAACTTTTCTTCCAAGGAGCAAGTGTCTGTTAGTTTCATGGCTGCAGTCACCATCCACAGTGATTTTGGAGCCTCCCAAAATAAAGCCTGACACGCTGTTTCCACCATCTTTCCCTGCCGCCGTAATGGTGCGCATGAATGTCCTGGCTGATGCTCTCAAGAGAATCAACAATGCGGAGAAGAGAGGCAAATGCCAGGTCCTTATGAGGCTGTGCTCCAAAGTCATCGTCAGGTTTCTAACAGTGATGATGAAGCCTGGTTACATTGGCGAATTTGAAATCATTGATGATCACAGGGCTGGGANTGAAACTCCAGTACTTTGGCCACCTCATGAGAAGAGTTGACTCATTGGAAAAGACTCTGATGCTGGGAAGGATTGGGGGCAGGAGGAGAAGGGGACGACTGAGGATGAGATGGCTGGATGGCATCACGGACTCGATGGACGTGAGTCTGAGTGAACTCCAAGGGATGGTGATGAACAGGGAGGCCTGGCGTGCTGCGCTTCATGGGGTCACAGAAAGTTGGACACGACTGAGCGCCTGAACTGAGCTGAAATTTAGCAAAAGAAGTGCAAAAGTTTGGAGGAATGGATATCCTGACTTTTTTCCAGTCTTGAAAAGATGCCTCTGTCTTTAGAAGGCATGGAATAGGTGAGCAGAGACTTGGCTCAGATGACTAATGACTGGACAGAATCCAGGCATGTGAAAATGAAAGTGAAGTCTCTCGGTCGTGTCCGACTCTTTGTGACCCCATGGACTGTAGCCCACCAGTCTCCCCCACCCATGGAATTTTCCAGGCAAGAGTACTGGAGTGGGTACTGGAAGAGTACTGGAGTGGGTTTCAGGGATCCAACCCAGGTCTCCTGCATTGCAGGCAGATGCTTTACTGTCTGAACCACCAGGGAGCTGACTTAGACTGGAGTAAGGTTCTCAAAGCACAATTCAACTTTGTGGATGGGGAACCTTGGCCAGGACTCAAGTTAGATTCTTCTGCTAGGCTGGATATGGAAGTTAAGGTGAGTTGCTCAGATGGTAAAGTGTTTGCCTGCAATGCGGGAGACCCGGGTTCGATCCCTGGGTTGGGAAGATCTCTTGGAGAAGGAAAGGGCAACCCACTCCAGTATTCTTGCCTGGAGAATCCCACAGACGGAGGAGCCTGTGGGACCCCATGGATGGTGGGCTACAGTCCATGGGATCTCAGAGTCAAGCACGACTGAGTGACTTCACTTCTCTTCACTTCATAGAAACTAAAGAAGCTCTGGGACTTACCTGGTAGTCCAGGTAAGTAACAGATTCTGGCTTCCACTGCAGAGAGCTAAATTCAATCCCTAGTTGGAGAACAAAGATCCCAAATACCCTGGGGCATGACCCCTCCCCTCCCCCCAAAGCAAAGAAGCTTCAATTTCTTACAGACCTGAGATTTACACCTACTTGCTTGGAGAAAGCTTTTTTTCCAGGAGCATAAGGACCAAGTGGCTTCCTAGGTGGCTCAGTAGTAGAGAATCTGCCTACCAATGCAGGAGATGTGGGTTCGATCCCTGGGTCAGGAAGATCCCCTGGAGTAAGAAATGGCAACCTACTCCAGTATCTTGCCTGGGAAATCCTGTGGACAGATGAGCCTGGCAGACTACAGTCCACGCGGTCACAAAAGAGTCAGATAGAACTTAGCAACTAAACAACAACAAAGACCAAGAACAATGAACATCAGCACAAAACAACCCCAGGTGAAAGCTCACCATTTGACTACATGTGTAGTTCTGGCATTGCTTCAGTGGCTGCATTCTGACAAGCCGCTCCCCAAGCCCAGTGATGGTGTCTGATAAATCCATGCCTTCCGCTGATGCACAGCAAACTCTGCATGGTCAGGAAGGCATTCTTTTCAGGAGGGATAATTTGTTTCCCTTATTGTTATTTTTTTAATCTTTTGAGTAGTGCAGGCACATGTGAAATCTATTAAGAGAAGCCTGAGGGACAGCTGTACCCAGAGCTGAAATCCTGCCAGCTTATGGTGAGAGTTTTTGTGGAAGTTTTCAACCTCCCAGCAACTTCTTGATAACTGTTACAAAAACAAACAGTAAGACGTAGAAGTTAAGAAAAGAAGAAATAGATGAAGCTATTAGGAAAAAGTTATCTTTTTTAAGGAGATAAAGAAATAAAATGAAAAGGAAAGGGAAAGAATTGTGATTCAAATTCATGAAACAAATTCAAAACAAATGCAGAAATTTAATAATTGATCTGGTCAAAACAACGTTACAGTTTAAATACAAAATTATTTTAAAGGAATTAAAAANGGAAAGGGAAAGAATTGTGATTCAAATTCATGAAACAAATTCAAAACAAATGCAGAAATTTAATAATTGATCTGGTCAAAACAACGTTACAGTTTAAATACAAAATTATTTTAAAGGAATTTAAAATAATGTACAATATGAAAATAAATACCAATTAAAAAGTAGCAAATAATCCTTAAATAAATCCTAAAGCTAAAATAGTGTTCAGGTACAAAGGAGAAAATGAGCTTGAGAACAGAAATTATAAAATAAATCAAAACAAGGAATTTAAAACGTAAAGAACTAAAAAAAAAAAAAAAAACCACATCCAACAGACTGAAACAAGTAAAACGGAAGATCAAAAATGTTGAGGATAATATAGTGAGTGCTAAAGTATAGTAGTGAAATTGAAAGTGTCAGTCGCTCAGTCATGTCAGACTACTTGCAACCCCATGGACTATAGCCCACCAGGCTCCCCTGTCCACAGAATTCTCCAGGTAGGAATATTGGAGTGGGTAGCCATTCCTTTCTCTAGGGCATCTTCCCAACCCATGGATCAAACCTAGGTCACCTGCATTGCAGGCAGATTCTTTACTGAGCCACCAAAAAGTTTGAAGACAAAAGGAGAAGGGGGTGGCAGAGGATGAGCTGGTTAGATAGCATCACTGACTCAATGAACATGAACTTGAGCCAATTCTGGGAGATAGAGTACATGGAAGCCTGTTGTGCTGCAGTCTATGAGGTTGCCAAGATTTGGACATGACTGAGTGACTGATCTGATGATGAAAATAAGTCAGAGCCATATATACACTACTAATTTATAAAGTAGCTAACTAGTAAGAACCTACTGTATAGCACAGGGAACTCCACTGAATACTCTGTAATGAACTATATGGGAAAAGAACTTTAAAAAGAGTGGATATATGTATATTTATAACAGATTCACTTTGCTGTACATCTGAAACTAACCCCACAACTCTACTGGAGTAAATCAACTCTATTCCGATAAAATTTTTAAAACAAGTCAAAGCAACATAAATCAGGATAAAAAGAACAAAGTACAGAGTTAAAAATATTTTAGACTAAATTCTTAAAAAAGAAAGATACACTTATGAAAAATAATTAAAGGTGAGTATTTAAGAAGGGATTTAGGACTGAAGTGGGATTTCCTGGTGGCTCAGACAGTACAGTCTGCCTGCAATGAGGGAGACCTGGGTTCGATCCCTGGGTCGGTAAGATCCCCTGAAGAAGGGAATGGCTACCCACTCCAGTATTCTGGCCTGGAGAATTCCGTGGATGGAGGAGCCTGGCAGGCTGCAGTCCATGGGGTCCCAAAGAGTCAGACATGACTGAGAAACTTCACTTTCTTTCTTAGGCCTGAAGCAGTCCGCAGGGAGGTATCCGAAGTGGGAGGGGCGCAGAGCAAGAGGGCAGGACCCCTGTGTTCTGGCTATGGTCCCCAGTGGGAGCCCCTTGCAGGGTGCTCTTTGAGAGAAAGCACACTGCGATTGTAGGCAGCTGGCAGCCAAATCTGTCAAACCAACTGTGCTGCCAGGAGGCCCCTCTCAGCCCCCTGTACACTCTGTCACAGCTGCAGCAGTCAATAATGGTCTACAGCGGAGTCAGGCACCTTTTCACACTCAGGGTCACACATTGTATAAGACATATCAGGAATATCCCCTGGAATAGGAGTTGGCAACACACTCCACGATTCTCACCTGGGGAATTCCTTGGACAGAAGAGCCTGGCTGCAAAGAACTGGACACACTGAGCAACTGAGCAACTCACAAAGACACACCAACTCACCCTTCTTAGCTACATGCTCTTAGGCAAGTTTTCTAATCTTTCAGAGCCTCCAGCTGCCTGTAAGAAAAGGGAGAGTAATATATCTCCCTTATAAGTCTATCTTGAAGATTCTACGAGATGATAAAGCTTACATATTATGTAATCAGCAATTAACAAAGGCTAGCCTTTGTTATTAACTCATTAGAAGAAAAAAGTTAATTTTCATCACAGTTATATGAGGAGGGGAAGCATTTTTTAAATATTAGGATTTTCTTTTTTTAATTTATTTTAATTGGAGGCTAATTACTTTACAATATTGTTGTGGGTTTTGCCATACATTCACATAAATCAGCTATGGGTGTACATGTGTTCCCCATCCTGACCCTCCCCCTCACCTCCATCCCTATCCCATCCCTCAGGGTCATCCCAGTGCACCAGCCTTGAGCACGCTGTCTCATGCATGTAACCTGAACTGGCGATCTAGTTCACAAATGATAATATACATGTTTCAACACTATTCTCTCAAATCATCCCACCCTCGCCTTCCCCCACAGAGCCCAAAAGACTGTTCTATACATCTGTGTCTCTTTTGCTGTCTTGCATATAGGGTCATCTTTGCTGCTGCTGCTGCCGCCAAGTTGCTTCAGTAGTGTCCGACTCTGTGCGACCCCATAGATGGGCAGCCCACCAGGCTCCCCTGTCCCTGGGATTCTCCAGGCAAGAACACGGGAGTGGGTTCCCATTTCTCTTTCCAAATTCCATATATATGCACTCATATACTGTATCGGTGTTTTTCTTTCTGGCTTACTTCACTCTGTATAATAGGCTCCAGTTTCATCCACCTCATTAGAACTGATTCAAATGCATTCTTTTTAATAGCTGAGTAATATTCCATTGTGTATATGTACCACAGCTTACTTATCCATTTGTCTGCCGATGGACATCTAGGTTATTTCCATGTCCTGGCTATTATAAACAGTGCCGCGATGAACATTGCAGTACACGTATCTCTTTCAATTCTGGTTTCCTCGGTGTTTATGCCCAGCAGTGGGATTGCTGGGTTGTATGGCAGTTCTATTTCCAGTTTTTTAAGGAATCTCCACACTGTTCTCCATAGTGACTGTACTAGCTTGCATTTCCACAACAGTGTAAAAGGGTTCCATTTTCTCCACACCCGCTCCAGCATTTATTTGTAGATTTTTTGATAGCAGCCACGTGTGATGGTACCTCATTGCGGTTTTGATTTGCATTTCTCTGATAATGAGTGATGTTGAGCATCTTTTCATGTATTTGTTAGCCATCTGTACGT
>SJYV01006106.1:1094281-1274778 GCA_006410875.1 Neotragus pygmaeus | reverse complement strand
ATATATATATATATATATATACACATGATGGAATATTAATCAGCCATAAAAAAGAATGAAAATGCTATTTTCAGCAAGAGGAATGGACCTAGAGATTGTTACAAGTCACACAGAGAAAGATATTCAATATAATATGATATCATTTACATGTGGAATCTAAAACACAATGGTATAGATCAACCTATTTACAAAACAGAAATAGACTCACAAACCTGGAAATCAAATTTTTGGTTTGATTGGGGAGTGATGAATTAAGAGATTAGGATTAACATATGACAAGGGAAAGCGAAAGTGTTAGTCACTGAATCGTGTTCGACTCTTTGTGACCTCATGGACTGTAGCCCGCCAGGCTCCTCTGTCCATGGAATTCTCCGGGCAAGAGTAGTGGAGTGGATATTTCCTTTCCAGGGGATCTTCCTGATCTAGAGATCAAACCTGGGTCTCCTGAATTGTAGGCAGACCTGCAATCTTTTTTACTGTCTGAGCCAACAGGAAGGCTCACTAACACATAAACACTACTATATATAAAATAAATAATGAATAAAGACATATTATATAGTACAGGAAACTCTACTCAATACTCTGTAATGACTTATATGGGAATAGAATCTTAGAAAGAGTGGATATATGTATATATATAACTGATTCACTTTGCTATACAGTAGAAACTAATACAACATTGTAAATCGGCTATGCATGCCTGCCTGTCTGCTAAGTCGCTTCAGTTGTGTTCAACTCTTTGCGACCCTATGGACTGTAGCCTGCCAGCGTTCTCTGTCCATGGAATTTTCCAGGAAATAATACTGGAATGGGTTTCCATTTCCTTCTCCAGGGGATCTTCCTGACCCAGGGGTTAAACCTGTGTCTCTTGCATCTCCTGCATTGGCAGGTGAATTCTTTTTCACTAGTGCTACCTGGGGAGCCCTAAATGGGACTCAGGAGTCATGGCACATGGGCTTAGTTGCCCCACTGCATGTTGGATCCTAGTTCCCAGCCCAGGGACTGAACTCGTGTCTCCTGCATTGGTAGGCAGATTGCTAACCACTGGACCACCAGGTAAGGTCCCCTCCAAGTCTTTTCATGGCTTGATGGTTTTAAAGCACTGAGTATCATTCCACTGTCTGGATAGAGCCATTTATCCATTCACCTGCTGAAATATATCTTAGTTGCTGTCAAGTTTTGGCAATTATGAATAAATTTTGTGCAAACATCTATTTGCAGGTTTTTATGTAGACATAGTTTTCAACTCCTTTGGGAAATACCAAGGAGCATAACTGCTAGATCCCATGGCAAGAATGTGTTCAGTTTTGTAAGAAACTGCAAACTGTCTTCCAAAGTAACTATAGCATTTTGCATTCCCATCAACAATGGTTCTGCATCTTTGTATCAGCATTTTGTGGTGTTGTTGATTTCGGTTTTGGTCATTCTGATAGGTGTGCAGTAGTATGAAACATGATTTCAAGGATGTCACATGGCAAGTAAGTGGGCCAGAGGGGATTTTACTTTTTTAGAGCCAGATCATGGCAACAATATCCTCAAACCAGCCTTATTATTGGTTCTACCAAACAAGGTCACTGTTGAGTCAAATAATCAAGCCAACAATATGCTTGTGTTTTGGAGGTGATATGTTCATAATAATTTCTCCATTGGAAAATAGAGTTAAGGTCTATTTTAAAATGAAGGAATGGACCTAAAAATGAGTGGGTTTTTTCATTTTTCATGATACATTCTCAAATTTCCAAGGTTAGGTATTGGATTGGTGTGAAAGTAACTGCTGTTTTTGCATTTTTGAAATTTCTTGTTTGATATGGGAATACATTTTTAAACAAATCTGGTTATATTATATATCATTTTAGTGAACCTTTCTGGCTTTATGTTCTTCTGCTAATGGCATCACTTGCTGTTTATTTTATATTTATTTTAGACTAGGGAAATGATGTTAGACAAAAATCAAATTCAAGCAATTTTCTTATTTGAGTTCAAAATGAGTAATAAAGCTGTGGAGATAACTTGAAACATCAACAACACATTTGGCCCAGGAGCTGCCAATGCACATACAGTGCAGTGGCGGGTCAAGGAGTTTTGCCAAGGGGACAAGAGCCTTGAAGATGAGGAGCATAGTGATCAGTCATTGGAAGGTGACAATGACAAGCTGAGAGCCATCGTTGAAGCAGATCCTCTTACAACTACACGAGAAGTTGCTGAAGAACTCAACATCAACCATTCTGTGATCATTCAGCATTTGAAGCAAATTGGAAAGGTGAAAAAGTTCATTAAGTGGGTGTCTCATGAGCTGACTGAAATTCAAAAAAATCATTGTTTTGAAGTGTTGTCTTCTCTTATTCTGCGCAAAAACAATGAACCATTTCTTGATCAGATTGTGACATACAATCAAAAGTGGACTCTATAGGACAACTGGTGATGACCAGGTCAGTGGTTCAGCCAAGCAGAAACTCCAAAGCACTTCCCATAGCCAAACTTACACCAAAAATGGTCATGGTCATTGTTTGGTGATCTGTTGCTTGTCAGATCCATTATAGCTTTCTGAATCCCAGCGACAGCATTACATCTGAAAAGTATGCTTGGCAAATCAATGAGATGCACCAAAAATTGCAATGACTGCAGCCAGTATTGTTCAACAGAAAGGGCCCAACTCTTCTCCACAACAACATCTGACTGCTTGTCACAAAACCAAGGCTTCAAAAGTTGAACAAATTGAGCTATGAAATTTTGCCTCATTCGCCACATTCTCAATAACTTTTTGTACACAAAACACTTCCTCAACCAGCAGGATGCAGAAAATGCTTTCCAAGAGTTTGTCAAATCCCAAAGCATAGTTTTATGCTATGGGAATAAACAAACTTATTTCTTATTGGTGAAAATGTGTTAATTGTAATGGTTCCTATTGTAATTAATAAAGATATGCTTAAGCCTAGTTATAATGATTTAAAATTCAGATCGAAACCACAGTTACTTTTGTACCAACCTAATATTACTTCCCTGCAGCTCTTGTTAAACCAGGAACTTCAAGGATGAAACTCATGTTTATCCAAATATAGAATGGGTAAAGCCAATTTTAATTTAGAAGGGCCTTGTAATAAGAAATGAAGGGGATACTTCTCTAATTGTAGGCAAAGGAGATGGAATTCTGAAAGACTATCAGAATCTAAAATTAGTGAAAATTTGTGAAAATTAGTGAAACAGTGAAAACCTCTCACTTCATCTCAATTTTTTTTTAACCCCTGATCTTACCAGCTCAACCATGAGCCCCTGGATCATTAAAAAATGTATGACTTATATATGTGTTTCATAGTCCACAATGCAAACCATGTCTTCTTTGATATATTAGGAGGAAAAATTTCCTCATTCTTCAAAGGATAGTGCTATTTTAAAATTGATTTTATATTGTAGTTGAATATGTATGCATTAAAGTATGCATAACTAAAAACTTTCCTGGTGGTCCAGTGGCTAAAATTCCATGACCCAAATGCAGAGTGCCCAGGTTTGATCCCTGGTCGGGGAACTAGATCCCACATGCTGCAGCTAAGAACAGCAAACCAAATAAATAAATAAATATTTTAAAAATATGCATAACTAATCATCTCATCTTTTATAAACATAAGATTGCATATATGTTACTTTTATCTTGTCCTCATGAATAACCCAGTGCGGTAGGTATTACTGGGGCATTTTTATCTGTGAGGACACTGAGCTCCATAGAGATTAGATATCATGCTCAATCATCCAGTAAGTGATGGAGTCAGGGCACAAACCCACGCTCATGAGTCAAAGCCCTTGCTCTTACCACTGTACCAGTGCCTCTACTGTGTCTGTTTTTCTATAGTGCAATTAAGAACCTCCAGCAACACTGTTAATAACACCTCAAGAAATGGCCCTCACCTCCAGATCTTTTTCTTTCTTTCTTTTTTTTTTTTTTTTGACTGCAGCACACAGCTTGCAGAATCATAGTTCTCCAACCAGGGATTGAACCTGGGACCTTTGGCAGTAAAACTGCAGAATCTTAAAGCTAAAGGGACTCTGTTGGATATGTACCTGATGACAAAAACAGAGACTCTAGAAGGTGAGACTCAGAAGCACAGTTGATTGGTTGTAGATATCTTGTCAAGAAAATGGTGTAGACTCTGAAACACCCACCCAGACCCTACTAGGACAGCCTATGCCTAAGGCAGAGCCATTGAGTTGGACTTCTGTTTATTTCACAGGTCACCAGCATTTCACTGGTCCATTTTAGTGTCTCTGTTATTTTTGCTCTTTTAAGTGAAGTATAGTTGATTTATAACGTTTCTTAATTATGCTGTAATACAGCAGTGATTCAGTTATACATATATGTAATTATTTTTTAAAATATTATTTCCCTTATGGTTTATCATAAGATATTAAATATATTTCACTGTGATATACAGTAGTACACAGTTTTTTATCCAGTCTATATGTAAAAACTTATATCTGCTAACCCAACTCTGCCACTCCATCCTTCCCCAACTTCCTCCCCCGTTGGCAACCACCAGTCTGTTCTCTATGTCTGTGATTCTCCTTCTGCTTCATAGATAGGTTCATTTGGGTCATAGTTTAGATTCCACATATAAATGATATCATATGGTATTTTTCTTTTTCTTTCTAACTTATTTCTTTTAGTCTGATCATCTCTAGTTGTATTCATGGTGCTGCAAATGACATTGTTTCATTCTTTTCAAATTAAATCCATTGTCAGGAGAGAAAACTGTCAGTAGAATCAGACACAGAGCTGTCCCATATGTTGGCAAAATAAAAATTCATATTAAAAATAATCATGAAATATAAATAAAAGATTTAGTAAGAAAAGTGGACAACACTGTTAACTGATGGGGACTTTTTATGGAGAGAGGAAAATTATAATAAAGGCCCAAGTGTAAATGCTAGGTCTAAAAAAACTAATATAAGAAACAAAGAATTTTTTTAAAGAGGAGGTTAAATACAGACATTAGTTAACTTCAAGACAAGTCGTTAGAAATACCCAAACCAAAATACAAAGAAGAAAAGAGTGAAAACAAAATACCTAAGTGCATAAAACAATATTGAACAGTTTAATATATGTGTGAATGAATTCCTACAAGGGGAGAGATGAAATGCAAACGTTTAAGGAGATATTGGCTAAGAATTTTACTAAAATTAAAGATATTAACATGGATCTAAGAAGCTCAGTAAATCTACAGTAGTTTAAATACAAAGAAAACCACACCTAGGCACATCAGAATCAAAATGCTAAAAACCAAAGGTAAAGAGAAAATTTTGACAGCAAAGACTAAAAGATACATTACATACAGGGGAACAATGATAAGAAAAATATCATTCCTACTTCTTATCAAGAATAATAGAGACCAAAAGATAATGCATTTGGCATCTTTAAAGTTAAAAGGGGGAAAATTTTTTGTCAGCCTAGAATTCTGTATCTAGCAAAAATATCCTTTGAAATGAAGGTAAAATTATGACCTTTTTTTTCTTTGCCACAAAGCTTTCAGGATCTTAGTTCCCTGACCAGGGACTGAACCCAGGCCCCAGCAGTGAGAATGCTGAGTCCTAACCACTGTTCAGTTCAGTTCAGTTCAGTCACTCAGTCGTGTCTGACTCTTTGGGACCCCATAAATCGCAGCACGCCAGGCCTCCCTGTTCATCACCATCTCTCGGAGTTCACCCAGACTCACGTCCATCGAGTCCGTGATGCCATCCAGCCATCTCTGTCGTCCCCTTCTCCTCTTGCCCCCAACCCCTCACAGCATCAAAGTCTTTCCCAATGAGTCAACTCTTCGCATGAGGTAGCCAAAGTACTGGAGTTTCAGCTTTAGCATCATTCCTTCCAAAGAAATCCCAGGGTTGATCTCCTTCAGAATGGACTGGTTGGATCTCCTTGCAGTCCAAGGGACTCTCAAGAGTCTTCTCCAACACCACAGTTCAAAANATGAGTCAACTCTTCGCATGAGGTAGCCAAAGTACTGGAGTTTCAGCTTTAGCATCATTCCTTCCAAAGAAATCCCAGGGTTGATCTCCTTCAGAATGGACTGGTTGGATCTCCTTGCAGTCCAAGGGACTCTCAAGAGTCTTCTCCAACACCACAGTTCAAAAGCATCAATTCTTCGGTGCTCAGCCTTCTTCACAGTTCAACTCTCACATCCATAGGAAATTTCCTAAAATTATGGCTTTTTAAACAGACAAAAGCTGAAAGTATTTATCTCCAGCACATCTGTACACTGTAAGATCTACTAAAATTAGTTCATCAGTGTGAAAGTGCTGAGTTATACCTGAACTGCAAAAATTAATGGTTTAGGTAAATTTATAATAAATTTGTTGTTGTTCAGTGGCTAAGTCATGTCTATCTCTTTGCAACCCCATGGACTGAAGCACGTCAGGCTTCCTGCCCTTCTCCATCTCCTGGAGTTTGCTCAGACTCTTATCCATTGAGTTGGTGATGCCATACAACCACCTCATTCTCTGTCATCCCCTTGTCCTCCTGCTTTCAGTCTTTAACAGTATCAGGATCTTTTCCAATGAGTCAGTTTTTTGATAGATTTAATTAAAATTTTTCTTCATAGAGAAAAATTAAAATCACTCATTTGAAAACAAAGAAGTCTTACCTTCCAATTATCCTTCTTATGGATTCTTTCCAGAGTAAAATGCTAAATATCATTTTGTACTTTTCTTCTTATGTATGTGCTATGCTGTACTAACACTCCCCAAATCATTGAGCTACTCTTAAAACTAAAAAAGAAAAGCAGCTGTATATCATGTACATAATTTTTGTTGTTGTTGTTCAAATCACACACATAGAAACTCGTAATACAACTGAGTGGAATATATAACACATCCTTGGTTTACTATTATCAATAGAATTACACAGTGAACAATTATCAGATAATTCCTTTTATTGGTCCTCTGGAGTGCTGCAGTCCATGAGGTTGCAAAGAGTCAGACATGAACTGGTGACTGAACAGCATGCCATCTAAATGACTGAATACATTGTTAATCCATTTTTTTTAAAGTTCATTAGGCTGGAAGAAAATTGTATGAAACAAAAACTGATTTTACAGGAATGAATGAACAATAGCAGAGTTAAAATATCGGAAAGTATAGAGGTAGGACAGATGAGACAAACAGAAGTCAAACACTAAAATAGTAGACTTAAACCCAAACATATTCATAATTATATTATTCATAATAACTAAGAGCTGAAAATAGTTCATATATTTAACAGAGCATGGACATACAAAATATGGCATATTTAGACAATGGAATAATACCTAGCAATGAAAGGAAACAAGCATCTTACAAATGTAATCATGTGGATGAATCCTAATGACATGCTGAGTAAATAAAGCTAGAAACAAAGGAATACATACATAATATGCCATTTAAATTAAATTCAAAAACAGGCAAAATCGATTTCTAGTAATAGAAATTGAAACAAAGGCTACTCTGGGCAGGGCTATTGACTAGAATATAACACTTAGGAACATTCAAGAGTCATGAAATGTTCTCTATCAGAGTTTGGCAAACTTTCTGTAAGGATGTAAAGAGCAAATATTTTAGGTTTTGGGGGGTCATACAGTCTGTGTTGTATCATAAAATTAGTCATAGATAAAACAAACAAATGGGTGTGGCTGTGTTCTAAATTTTTGTTAGGCAACTCAAATAATTTAATTATGAAAAGCCAGAAATTATCATCATCAGGATATAAAATCAGTTAATCACTTGTTGGGGAGAGGGGTAAATATTAAGAATCCAAATATGTACAATCTTTGATTAGAAAACTTCTCAGGAATGATTATTACCCTGTGCTTTCTTAGTGGGGAGACAGAAAGATTTGCAAAAATTAGCTATCTGTTCAACTTTTATGGAAGGTGAATCCCTTTAGTCCTCACTTTATTTTAGAGACAGGGAAAAGAGTCAACCTTTTTTTTGGATGGAGAGCTGCACCACATGGCTTGTGGAATCTTAGTTCTTCAACCAAGGATTCATCTTGGGCACTGGCAGTGAAAGTGTAGAGTCCAAACCACTGGTGTGATAAATTGCTCAGTCATGTCTGACTCTTTGCAACCCTATGGGCTATAGCCTGCCAGGCTCCTCTATCCATGGGATTTGCCAGGCAAGAATGCTGGAGTGGGTTGCCATGTCCTGCTCCAGGGGATCTTCCTGGCCCAGGAATCGAACCTGCATCTCTTGTGTCTCCTGCATTGGCAAGTGGGTTCTTTACAACTACTGCCACCTAGGAAGCCCCCAGATCTCCAGGGAATTCCTCAAACTTCTTAGTTATTCATCACCTCTTTCTTTCAGGGAATATTGAGATCCAAGAATGTTATTCTTCAAACTAAACTCAAAATAATTGGAGAAAGTTGAAAATGGACAGGATCTTAAATTACACTAGATAGCAATATTATAGTTTTGTAAGAAAAGATATTTTTATTGTATGTAAATGCATATATAAGGAATTTAGAAAAATGACACAGATGAACCTATTTGCAGGGCAGAAACAGAGATGGAGACAGAGAGAACAGACTTGTGGACACAGTGGGGAAGGAGATGGTGGGATGAACTGAAACAGTAGCACTGTATACATTACTATGTGTAAAATATGTAGCTAGTGGGAAGCTGCTGTATAGCACAGGGAGCTTAACTCTGTGCTCTGTGATGACCTAGAGGGTTGGGATGGGGGTGGTGATGGGCAGGAAGGCTCCAGAGGGAGGGGGCACGTGTATACTTAGAGCTGACTCACATTGTTGTGCAGCAGAAACCAACACATTGTAAAGCAATTATACTCAAAATAAAAATTAAAGAAAAAATTGTTTTTTACGAGATGCACACTGGTGTATTTAAATGATGTTTACAAATTTGCCTGGTTCAGAAAAAATATTATATCTACATATATGTGTGCTAAGTTGCTTCAGTCTTCTCCAACTCTTTGCTAGTCAATGGACTGTAGCCTGCCAGGCTCCTCTGTCCATGGGATTTCCCAGGCAATAACACTGGAGCAGGTTACCACGTCCTCCTCTGGGGGATCTTCCTGATCCAGTGTTCGAAACCATGTCTGTTATGTTTCCTGCATTGGCAGGCAAGTTCTTTACCACTAGTGTCACCTGGGAAGTCCATCTATATACATATAAATGAAATTACATAAATAAATCAATCATGGCAAAATGTTAATTGTTGAACTTAGATGGTTGTCATATAGGTAATATTTAAAATCATTCATAATAAAGCATTGGGAAGAAAAACAAACAAGGGATTGCATTTAAGAACTGTCTCATGTGAAATTTTCCATTTTTCCCCTTTCCATTCACTGTACAGATGATAGATGTGGGGGTGGTAGAACAGAAAACAGCTGGAGAAATAGCAATATATTCGGTCATAAGTCAACTAACTAAAAGACAAGTTCAACAAACAAAACTTTGAAACAATGTTATGTCACTTTCAGAGTCATTCGGCCAGATGCTGAGAAGTCAGAAACTTAAATATATGATTGTAAGAAAAAGATTTTTTTTCATGTGGGGGCTGGAGGGAGTATGAGCCTTTTCGGGAAGTTTAGGGATCTTTAGGGACCACATTATGAAGACATTAAGGCAATTACAGAAGAAAATAAGTTATGAGGTCCCTGTGTTTAGAGGCTTGTTCTAATTTTATTATAAACACTGAAATATGAATTCTGTATGATTTGCATGGTCATAAAATGCTTTTACACTTCTGGTTTTATTATTGTTGTTTTGGGCTGCACTGTATGACTTGCAGGATCTTAGTTTCCTGAGCAGGGGCTGACCCCAAGTCTCGACAGTGAAAACACTGAGTCTTAACCACTGGACTATCAGGACAGTTGCCAGGCTGTAGAAAACTAGGCTGTGTACCAGATTTGGCCTGTAGCCTGCAGTTGGCTGACCCTTGTTCTATTAATACATCTTGATGGGGATGTGAGCTATACAGATGTTTGCATTTGTATAACTGAAGAAACTGGTCGTTTAAGATCTGTCCATTTCTCTGGAAATAAACTATTTCTCAATAGAAAAGCTTCTTAAAAGAGACAAGGAACTTAGTACTGATATTCTGCTTTATTAACAAACATTAACAGAAATAACATAAGACATTTAAATTTTCACACAAAACACTATTGTGCTATTTAAACAAAGCAGATTCAGACAGAAAATTGTGTTTTAATTGTTCTGCAGGCGAGGAATCAAGGTCCAAACAAACACCAAATTCCTAGTTGCTACCTTTCTTTTATTTATTTGATTTTGGCTGCACTGGATCTTGGAGAAGGCAACGGCAACCTGCTTTAGTACTCTTGCTTGGAAAATCCCATGGACGGAGGAGCCTGGTAGGCTGCAATCCATGGGGTCACGAAGAGTGGGACCAACTGAGCGACTTCACTTTCACTTTTCACTTCCATGCACTGGAGAAGGCAATGGCACCCCACTCCAGTGTTCTTGCCTGGAAAATCCCAGGGACGGGGGAGCCTGGTGGGCTGCTGTCTATGGGGTCACACAGAGTCGGACACGACTGAAGCGACTTAGCAGCAGCACTGGATCTTCATTGCCGGTCGCAGACTTTTCTCTAGTTGTGGCAAGCAGAGGCTACTCTCCCGTTGTAGTGCGTAGCCTTCTAATTGGGATGGCTTTTTTTGTTCTGGAACACAGGCTCTAGGTGCAAGAGCTCAGTAACTGCAGCTCATGGGTTCTAGAGCGAGGGCTCAGTGGTTAGGATACAAAGGTTTAGTTGCTTCTTGGCATGTAGGATGTTCCTGGACCAGGGACCAAACCCATGTCCCTTGCATTGGCAGGTAGATTCTCAACCACTGTGCCACCAGGGAAGTCCCAATTGCTAAATTTCCGAAGAGATTTTGGAAACTTCTGATGTCCCTTGGGGTAAGTCTATTCGGTGGCAGTTTTTTTTACTGTGATTATATGTTGGAACTTGGATGATAGTTTTTATGAACCAACAGAAATGATTTATGGCAATACATCCAGGCTAAAATATACTTGTTGGAAGTGTCAACATCCTGTTTCTCACTTTTCCATTTGTCTTGACTTCAGCTTATCCTTTGACTTCTCTGAATGGTTCTCCATATTGAAATTCCCTTCTGTATTGTTTCTAGGATATACCTCTGTCCTGGTTCTCCTGTTACTTCTAGTATTTCTCTTGGTCTTTTCAGTGTCTTTTGCTAATCCCTGAGTGAATGCTCTCATTACTTTCCCAGGCTCTAATACCAAGAGGCAGGCTCTCCCCTAATGAGAACAATCTCTTCACCTTGTTTGGACTTTAATGCACCACAACCAGGTGATCCCCATTCATGCGTGTCCGCCTCACCTCACTTGGGCTCTAGGTATCTCATGCTGGGTTAACCTTCTGTATGTCTACTATTGTCATCCCACTTGGGCTCTGACTCTCCCCACCAGGACTAACTCCTAATTAGCTCAAATTTCCATGCCAGGCAGCCTCTTCTTATGAAAACCTACCTTACTCTGCACTCTAATATCTTTAGGACTGAAATGTTCAGGAAGAGGAAGGGAAAGGGACAGAGAAAAGCAATGGGTTCAGAATCTTTAAATATTTAACTAGATTTTTAAAATATCGAGCTCTTTGATCCACCTGTAACTTGTTTTTCTGACACTGCTATTTTTTCCTAATGAATGATGTGCTTAGTTGTTCAGTCATGTCAGACTGTTTGTGACCCAATGGACTGTAGCCCGCCAGGCTCTTCTGTCCATGGGGATTCTCCAGGCAAGAATACTGGAGTGGGTTGTTATGCCCTCCTCTTCCTAATGAATAACAAACCCCAAGCATATATTGAATAGTTTATTATTTACATTCATTTGAGTGCTGTGTTAATCATAAGCTCATTGTTTATATATCCATGGGTCTATTTCTGTATTCTCTTAATTATTTACATACTGTATTTTGATTCTTTCATTCACTGAAAGAAATTTAATCTGAAATTAGTTTAATAGGAGGAGAAATGACATCTTTATCAAGTAATACAAGGAAATGGAGTTTTTCAAATCTTCTTTTATGTATTCATTTTATGGCTATCTTTCCATTGATAAAGTCCTTCAGTTTTCTTCTTATAGGTTTTGTTCATTTCACATTTTTTTCCTTATAGTTTTCCCTGTATTCTATAGTCTTCATGATCATAAGTGGTTTCTTTTTCTTCTGTTTTCTGTTCTAATTAATGCTTGTTCAGGAATAGGAATTCCTTTGATTTTTTTTTGTTGTTGCTGATCTTTTATTGTACCACCTTCTTGACTCTGGTGTTAGTGCTAATAATTTTTCATGAATATTTTTGAGTGTCAGTATAGTAGATTACATTTATAGGATTATAGATATAGCTTTAAATTTCAAAAGTAACATGAATACTTTTGTGTTATAAAAGTGAGAGAATTACAATGCTAAATAATCTTTGACCTACACCCCCCATTACTAGAGTGCACTCTCNCATGAATATTTTTGAGTGTCAGTGTAGTAGATTACATTTATAGGATTATAGATATAGCTTTAAATTTCAAAAGTAACATGAATACTTTTGTGTTATAAAAGTGAGAGAATTACAATGCTAAATAATCTTTGACCTACACCCCCCATTACTAGAGTGCACTCTCCAATATTAGTAGCCATTAATATATATATTTCATAGAACATACTGTAATTTTTGTGTGTGTATTTTCAAATATTGCCAAATACAGATTTTTTTTCTTTCAAAATGTGCTTTGCTAATCTATCCTTATTGGCACATCTAAATATTAATATATTTCCTTCCCTTTCAAATGCTCTACTCACTTTTCATTATATGTATCATATTTTATTTACTTATGACCCAATGGAAGAACATTTAGATTATTTCTAACTTTTCACAGCTCCAAATGTTGAAATGAACAACCTTGTTGATGTCTCCTAGTATATATTTGTGGGTGTTTTCCTAGCATGGGTGTCTTTCTAGGGTGGGTGTCATATTCCTAGGTTTGTAGGATGTTTAAAAATTTTTAATTATGAATAAGCATTAAGTATGTGTGTGCTCTTAATATTCCCAGTTTTCTAGGTAGTTTGGAGTTCATTGTGAGTATTCTTTTCAGTCTCTACTAAAGTAAACCCAATTTTTCTCTTTTCACCTGTTATGATAAATTATATAAAATTTCTAAACCTGAAATACCTCATATTCAAATAATAATCCTAACTAATGATGGTGATTATTTTAAAAATATACTGCTGGACTTGCTAATATTTAAGAATTTTTGGTCTTTGTTTACAAGTGTGGTTGAACTATATAGCTTTCCTTTCTTGTACTCTACTGATTCAGATTTGATAATAAGGGTTCACGAGTTTTATACAATTGGATAAAACATTGAATATCTTTCCATCTTTCCTAAGTTATGGAACCATAATGTAACCTAGGAATTATATGTTATTTGAGTTTTATATAATCATTCCTAGCTATTACTTTTCAAATTAATAGTTAATTATGTAATCTAAATCCTCTATACCTAATTTTAAAAATCTGAGATGCCTATTCCTGGGATAGATGTATTTATATCTTCTGTATACTCTACCACAAATTATCAAAAAATTTTTCATGTTTAACCTTAGTGAAGGTTAGAATATGTTCCCACAGTCACAACAGTTCTAGTGTATGTTATGCTGTCTTTGTGGACTTCACCCTTCATTATTATAAAACCATTTTTGATGCCCTTGCTTTCAACTTTATTAACATCACTCTGTTGCTGTGCACTGATTACCATTAGATTAGAGACTCTTTAAGGGCCATATTCTCATGCTTTGTGCTGCTGTTGCAGTTTGCTCAAGGTCAATTTATAGGTTGTTTTTAATCCAGTGAGTCTTTTTAAAGTCTGATTAAAATTAACCCACTTATATTTATTGTAAATACTGATATTTATACTTACTCCTTTAATTTTAAAAATCAATTTAGCATATTTCCGTCTAGTTGTTTTTTTCCCTTCCGTCACTTGTTCCCATGCTGACTTATGCTGGACTGGATCTGTTTTCTTTGTTCCATTTCCCCCCTCTTTAATGGTCTGCAAATTGTAAATCAATCAAACTAATTCTTGTGTTTATTCTTAAATTTTTTATTTAATGTCATGTATTCAGAACATACATGTTCAAAATCAATACCCAGAGTTAACTTGAATCTATAATTTCTTGAATATGTTTCTGAACTTTTTCCGATTCTCAGTTTTCACACTTGTAAAATGTGAGCTTGAGTTCTCCACTTAATCTTATTTAATCTTAAATATTAAATGTGATACCACATTAAGCACCAGCCTTTATAAAATAATAGATCTTCAATTCCTTCATTGCATTTTTTTCTTCATTCAACCAAAAATCTTCAGGTGGAACAGACACAATCACCTTTCAACTCCTTTGTCCTTCAAAGTCACTTCCTCTTCATATCTTACATCATTATGACCTTGATTTAGTCTTTCATTTTCTTTGTAAGACTCAGAATATCTTCTCATTCTCCCTTTCCATTAAAAACACATAAAGAAAACAGCCCATTCTTGTATTGTACGAATGGCCTCTTTTGCTTTAGATATAATTAATATCATTTCCCAGTGACTCCATGCCTTTCTTCATTTTTCCTTCAAAATGGCGGACTTTAGACGTTCCATGATCATCGCCACGTGCGCCTGCGCCTCCCGCGGCCATTTCGCCCAGCAGCCCAAGCTCCAGCCTCTGCTCTGCGAAGCGCCTGCGCACGAGCCTCTCGAGCACTGTCGCTCCTCCCTCTAGCTGAGTACGCTTCAAACCGCACGTTCCAGTCCCTTCCCTCCCCCGCTGACTCTGCACCGCCCTCACCCCTTTCCTGTGAGATTCTTCCGCCAAGTGGAAAGCCTGTCTTCGGTCGACAGCCTACGCAGTTGACAAGCAATCCAATAGGCACTTACAGCCCTAGGGTTCGCTATCTAGTCTTATCTGTGCACCACGGTAATTTTCCTCTGGGTCCTAAAGTTGATAACCGATTTCGCGGGACTTTTTTGCATCCGTGAGGCAACAAATAGAAAGAATGGCCCTGGCGGAGGAATCCCTCGCTTACGCTCGGTGTACTTTAACCTAATGGGGGTCGTCCGGGAGTCGGAAGGGGGAGGGGAGAGGGAGGAGGCAGCCAAGGAATTGTTTTTTTTCCCTCGCCCCGCCCTCTCTCAGACGGCCAATGGTGATGGCCCCTTTCCCTACTAGTCTCGCCCAGCTCCTCGGACTCAGCCAATGACCGGTGGAAGCGGCTCCGAGGGGGCGGACCCAGGAGGCTGTGCGTGTCTTGTGAGAGCTCTTGAACCAAGTCAGAGCTAGAGTCGGCTGGGCGGCTGGAAACGGCGGCTGCCGCCGGTGACTCAGGGAGGCGGGGTAAAAGCGCCGCGGCCTCGGCTGAGGGGAGCGGAGGAAGAAAGGTGAAGGCGCCAAGCCCGCGGCCCCGCCATCCCCGCGCCGGGGCGCCTGCCGGGGGTTCCGCGGCAGGGAAGAAGGGTGTCGGGGCGGGGCGGCGGGGCAAGTGCGGAACCGCGGGCTCGCCCCTTCCGCGGGGCCGCCCGGGGCGGGGACCCGGCCGCCTGGGACGGGCCCTCTGCTTCGGGGCCTTTTCTTTTCCGGGGTGAGGGGCGAACACTTTCAGATCCACTTAAGCAAATAATTCTCTCCTCACTCAGTCTGCAGTGAGGTTTAAGGTTTTGGAAAAGCGAAACTTGGGAGAGCGAGGGTCACGCGGCGCTTGGGGCCCGTGTTTGGGTTGAGGGAGAGGTGGGGGGGCGGGGAAGGCGCGGGTGGAGAGATCGGGTGCTGAGTCTTACGTCCTCGCCCCCGCCGCCCGGGGTCCGGTCCTCAGAGCGGGGTTAGGACCCTCCCTCCTCCCTGGCCTCGTCTCCCTCCGCCCTCGCCCCCACTGCCCTCTCTTCCCGGCCCCCTCCTGCCGGCCGCCTCCGTTGCATTTTGTTTTGTGTTTTTTGCAGGGAGGAGCCCTTCCTGCAGCGTGGAAACCATGGTGCTCACGCTCGGAGAAAGTTGGCCAGTACTGGTAGGGAAGCGATTCCTCAGTCTGTCTGCAGCCGACGGCGGCGACGGCGGCCCCGACAGCTGGGACGTGGAGCGCGTCGCCGAGTGGCCCTGGCTCTCTGGGACCATTCGAGCCGTCTCCCACACCGACGTTACCAAGAAGGATCTGAAGGTATAACCGGCTCCCGAGCCTCGGCAGTCGGACGTTTCCTAGTTACCTTGGTAACGAGACAGCCAGCACACCCCCATTTCCCCCCGTCCCCTTTTCTGAAAAGGCGACCAGAAAGTTGGCATTTGATCTGAAGGTGCAGAAAACTAGACCTTCAAAGTCTTTGAAATGGTGTGTAGAGCGAGGTGTGTTTGGCCTGGAGTTGCCTGTATTTAATAATGGGCTTAGAGGTTGCTCAGACATGTTTAGTTGTTGCCCGCGCTGTGCCTCCTTTCTCTTTCTTACCTGACTCTTTCAACCCCATGGACTGTAGCCTGCCAAGCTCCTCTGTTCATGGGGATTCTCCAGGCAGGAATATTGGAGTGGGTTGCCATTTCCTTCTCCAGTGCTTCCTCAGGACAGTACGGTTCCTTCTGGGAAAGGGGTTGAAATGTTGTTAATACTGTCTTGGGCAGGTGGGTGACATTTGGAATGTTTGAGAATCGAGCGTTGAGAATAGCGGATGCAAGTGCTTTTAGTTGGGTTTTTTGGTTCGTTCCTCCGAATTTCTTCCCCTCAACTTCTTAAACTTTCAGACGTGAGAAAAAAAGTGTGTGTAGAGGGAGGAGCGTAGTCCTCTTTTCAGCGTGTTAGGGTGGGTGTTTGCCCGTATATGGTGGGTCAGGGCAGGAGTGAGTTCCTGGTTGTCTTTGAGGAGTCTGTAAGTGGGTGTGGGATATTACCATATATGGAGGGCTGGGGTGGAGCTGCCCCCTGTATGGTGCGCGGGAGGAATGACTTCAAACACTCCATTGGAGTGTTGAAAGGGAGGGAGAGAAATGGGAACGATTGCGGCAGGTGATTTTTAATCGGAATGACACGCAGAATCTTTTTCAGTTAGATCTTTTCAAAAAGAGATGAATTCTGCTTTTACTCCCTAATAGAAGTATGGGTGTGAAAGGGTGCTGGAAACAACCAGTGAGGAAGCCATTGTACCAATAAACTCTCCTTTGTGCAAAAAAATAACTGAAGAGAGGTCCCCAACAAAAACTCTGAAGTGGTGATAACTTGAAGGAAGCTTGTCAGAACAGAACTTTCCTTCCTGGGTAATGGATTCACTTGGTCATTCTCTTGGCTTTTTCTTGCAAACTGCTCAGATAAGGGAAGCAAGCTTTCGCACTGGCAGTTGAATACATGTTGATTTCTGAAACACCGTTCAGGGAGGACACTTTCAAGGTGACAGTGCATGCCCCAACTAGTAATTAGTCTGCAAAAGGTTATAGGAAAGGATATGTGGTAATGTATTTTCAAAGCTTCCGTAGTCTACTTTATCTTCATGTGGAAAAAGGAGTGACCGTTGTGTACTGAACCATGTGTTAGGCATCATGCTGAAGAGTTGATGGCTGTGTTCATATTTAATCCTTACAGCAGTTCTTTGAGGGTAGGTACTAATATTCCCCACTTTACAGACAAAAATGCTGGGCCTGGGGGAGATTGTCTTGTCTAAGGTCACAGTTGGAATTGTTCTCACCAGAAAGTTTTGACCCTTGAGCCCACTTTCTTAATCATCGTGCTCCCTAATCAAAGGCTGTGCCCCCGAAGGATTCCTGTCACACAGTGTGAAGTTGGTTTCACTCACTGAAAACTGGGTTTTGAGGTTTACAGAAAGAATTAGTGTGGTGCAGGGATGGCCAACCTGTTTGCTTTAGGCTAATAAACTTTCTCCATAAAAATGGGCTTTGGGGACTAGATGTTAATCATAGTTGTTATGGTTTATTTCACAATAAGTAAAATTTTCTCTATTGCCTTTGTTTTTATTTGACTTGAATGGAAAAGAGATTAAGCTTCACAGTTTTTAGTTCTTTAGCAACTAATGAGACACTAGATATTCCCTTCCCCATCAGAGATCAAGGACCTGTTGGGTTAGGAAGGCAGTCTAGGAGGTCCTTTATGTGTCGTCTTCTCTGCGTCTTCCTTACCCCCAGCCTTTGAAGTGGTAGTGATAGCTTCATTTTAAGAAAGAAGAAATAGATTTTAAAGAGGAAGTCTTGTCCAGACTTGGATAGTTAGCTACTGAGGGACAGAGAGAGCACTTGAATCTAGGTTTGGCTGTTTGTCTTCCAATGGGCTAAGGTGCCTAACCTGGAGGCAAGGTTTAATTCAAGAACAATTTCAGTTATAGTGGATTTTTTGCATTCTTCACAACTCGGCCCTCATGTAAGAAATCTACTCAACTTCTCTTTTCTAATCATGATTTATTGCTGCATTCCTTAATGGAGTAGCAGATGAAGTAATTGGCATAAGTGTAGGGACATGTATTACCAAAAGCAGTTTTGGAAACTTTGAAACCAATTGTGTTTGGCAAAATACAGGCAGAAACTGAGAAGGACCCTGCTGTAAGATTTAGGGGGTTTTGGGGAGTGGGTTGGAACTGGGGGCAATAATGAATAATAAGGAATAAAATTCAAGTAGTGTGTACCTGCTTTAGCACTGGTAGAAGTCCAAGTCTGTCTAGACTGATTTGCTTCCTTGGTTGAGGAGTTAATAAGGGCAGGGCTTGTTAACTTTGGTTCATTTAGAGAAACACTTTGTAACAAAGCCACTTACTCAGTGTGTTTAGTAGTGAAGACAGAATTAACAAATACCTTTTACCAGGTCTCTCAAGCAGTAAAGAATCCACTTGCAATGCAGGAGACTCAAGAGACAGGGGTTTGATCCTTGGGTCAGGAACATCCCCTGGAATATGAAATGGCAACCCACCCAAGGAATCTTGCCTGGAGAACCCAATGGACAGAGGAGCTTGTGGGCTACAGTCCATGGGGTCACAAAGAGACATGACTGAACAACTGAAGCAGTAAATGCTTTTATTTATTTCTCACAAAAATCCTAGAGAGTAAACCACACTTTTTAGTGTTAGAAACTGACGCTTATAACTTGTCCATTTTTGTCTCCAAACCTTAAACACTAAGCTTTAATATTCAGATAGAATGAAATTAGCACGCCTCTTACTTTGCTGGCTTCAATATCCCCAGAACTAAGAACATTGCTTGGCATGTCGTTTTTGCTAAAATATTTGAACAGATACATGAAGGAAGCAAATAGTTATTACATATATATAGAAAAGCAGTTTGGAAATAATCTTGCAATGGAACAGTGGCATTCCCTTTATCTGGAATAACAACTTAATTAGGTGTGATTAGAACAACTTCTTTAACCTTATTTTTTATCCCATTCTTCTTATTTGAGTGTGAGGCAGGTTGCTTTCTAACTGGCTTTGTTCATTATGCATGCTGAGAGTGTCCGCCTTCTCTACCTTGTTTATCTAGGTCTTTCCCTTCCTTGCTTTTGTAGTTCAGTCACTAAGATGTGTCTGACTCTTTGCGACCCCATGGACTGCAGAATGCTGAGCTTCCCTGTGCTTCATTGTCTCCCTGAGTTTGCTGAAACTCAAGTGTATTGAGTTGGTTGTGCCATCCAACCATCTCATTCTCTGTCCCTCCCTTCTCCTCTTGCTCTCAATCTTTCCCAACATCAGGGTCTTTTCCAGTGAGTTGTCTCTTCACATCAGGTGGTCCAAGTACTGGAGCTTCAGCATCAGTCCTCCTAATGAATATTCAGGATTGATTTCCTTTAGGATTGACTGGTTTGATCTTGCAGTCCAAGGGATTCTCAAGGATATTCTCCAACACCACAGTTCAAAAGCATCAACTCTTCGGTGCTCAGCCTTCTTTATGGTCCAACGCTCACATCCATACACAACTGTTGGAAAAACCATAACTTTGACTATATGGACCTTTTTCAGCAAAGTAGTGTGTCTGTTTTTTAATACACTGTCTAGATTTGTCATAGCTTTTCCCACTCATTAGCAGCTGAACGCCTTGACTACTGTCTGCCTGGTCTTTTCATCCTTGCATACAGTTGAAACTTGAATGAATGTAGGTGGATTCTGTTGCCTGTCAAGCCATGTAAAATGAGAAACTTTTAGCACAGTGTAATGACTGTTTACATCTACAATTGAATGCTTGACTCTAGGATTTGAGATAAAAGTCTGGGTAGAAGACATAAATAGAAGCATAATGAGATGATTTCTGATTTGTGAAGTAGTGAAATAAGTGGCCTTCTCGATCATCGTGCTGGACATAGAGTAGATAATGTCATCAAAAACTTTGGGATTAAAAAACATGCCATTGTGTAAGTGCTTATTTTTAAACCTGGAAACATTTTACTTGGCCATTCTGATAGTTTTCATAATCATATACTCAGGTAAGATTAGTGTATACTAAGTGGGAAGTTTTGAAATTAGCTTGATTAGATAATATTAACTCGTGTGTCTTAAAGAGATTTTCTTTTGGGGAAAACTAGCTTGAAATAATTAACTTGAAATATCCAACATCTGGTCAATGAATTTGATAGGCTAATAAGCACACATTTACAAGATGCCCTGTTAAAAATCTGGAACTTTGGGAATTACAGGTAGTGAATCATAATTAAATAGGCCTCTTTCTGGCCTTTGGAGTCATACAGCATAAATAACATCTCTTTTCTGGACCAAGAGATTGTGGTGGGAAGAACACTCTTTACAGCGAGAACTAGCTGCATCTGTCAGCTTGCAGGAGCTTGGTCAAATCATGTTAGTTCCCCCTGAATTTTAATTCTTACTGGTACATTTTTATAGAAATTTCTGCAGAAGAGACTTTTTTGGGGACAGTGGCGGGGGGGGGGGTGTCCTTATATATAGCACATCAAACCTCAGCACACAAAAGAAGATGTGTGGTTATGATAGATTGGAAACTTTTGAAAGCAAGTTTAAGAAAGCTCACAACTTGTTGGTTTCATTATATGTATTTTAAAAGTCATCTTTTTAAATATGAATTTTTGATTAATGTGATCTAATACTTCAAAGTCATAAACTTAGTTTTAAAGAGCTAAACTTAGTTTTCAAATCATTGAAAAACTGAGATATAAAGAGGAACCTTGTCTAAATTGTGGTTTAGGGTTGATTATAAGCTTTGTAGATAGTGATATGATGAAGAATTGCTTAAGTTTTGAGAAACCACTTAAGATCTTAGATTACTTCTTTTTTTTCTGAATTGATGTTAGGTGGTCATATTTAAGTCTTTCTCTCCCCCATTCCTAGCTGAAGTGATACTCTGATAAATTAAGATTCGAATTTTCATGAAGGTCTTAAAGCTGCCTAGTCTGCTTGCCAGATACTTAAAAGTACATTGTCTTTAAAATCCACCTAACAGTTCCGTGAAGGGTAAGTATTAGTACTTGCATTCTGAAGCCACTAGAACACTAAATTCAGAGAGCTTAGATTTTGGCAAGCGTTCTTGACTTGGGTACAGTTAATTGGATGCCTTTGTAATTCTACGCATTTTATTTTATGCGTGTAAAACCATTCTGAGAAAGCTTCAGCAAAGCTGTCATTCAGACCCAGATCTCTGTGGCTCTGAAGTTTGTAGATGTACATTCCTGGTACACTACACTGATGGGAAAACTCTGTCGTCCGAAGCTAGGTTGGGTTTGAAGTTGATGTGATATGGGGCAGAAGGACTGGGGAAGATATCAGAAGACACAGATTCTGTGGCTAGAAACAGAAAGGAATATACTGTCTCTGAACACCTCTGTCTTGAAGGAGCATTAGTTGGTTATGGTGATGGATGGAATACATAGAACCAGTGGAATCATGGAACATGGGGCCTTGTCACATAATAGGTGCTTACACATTTGCACTTTGTGATAACTGCAAGAATAAAAGCCTGCCATACTAAGAAGATATGCGTTTCTCAGGGGAAGTTGCTGAGAAATTAGGGGTGTACATTTTGTGATTGGGAGAGGAGGATAGGACTGGTCTTAAATTTAATTGATTCTAAAGATTAATATTATATAGCCTGGAAAAGTTTGGGATTGAGGCTAGTGGTATATCCCTTGGGAACTTCCTGCCTTCCAAGTGGATGAGAGAAACGGAAGCTAAGAGCCCAGTTCAGAGAGAAATTTATTCATTCAACAAGTATGGAGACCCATGAAATACAATGGTATGTAAAAGCCAACACAGACTTTGACCTATTCAAGTTTTTAATATCAGTCAATTAACCACAAATAATTCAAAATGTAGGTAAATGCTAGGACGGAAAAGGACAGAGTTTTGAGTACAGTTAGCAAGGGACTTCTCTTGGGGTAGAGAGGGGGTCTTTGGTAAGGGACAACATCTTTGTGAAAAGGATTTTTGAATTGGATTCTGGTGCGTGAATGGAAAATAAGTAAACTTTTTTTCTAAAGGCTGAAAAGGGAGATAGAATTGTCTATGAAATCGTCAAGTGTTACTGGATTTTCTAATCCTTTGAAGGCAAAAATGAGGGCTTTTAAGTCAAAAATAGTGATTTTTACACTGAATATTGAGGGAATATATCGTATCTCAGTTAAAACATAAAAAAACATTTTAAAAAACTTAGAATAAATTAAAGGAAATCACCCAATGAGTATTTCTTGGAAGCACTGATGCTGAAGCTCCAGCACTTTGGCCACCTGATGCCAAGAGCTGACTCATTGGAAAAGACTCTGATGCTGGGAAAGATTGAAAACAAAAGGAGAAGGGGGTGACAGAGGATGAGATGGTTAGTTAGCATCACTGGCTCAATGGACATGGATTTGAGCAAACTCTGGGAGATGGGGAAAGACAGAGGAGCCTGATGTGCTTTGGGGTTACAAAGAGTCAGACATGAGTCAGTGACTGAACAACAATGAAAAAGGGTAGCATATTCTTAATGGGTTAAGGGAGGTAAGGTGTTCAGGTACATTTACATGAATTTTAAGGTTTTGTGACTGGTTACTACTGCATTACTGTCAGAGACCCACTTTTGGACTGAATTCTACCTTTATATCTTAAAATATCTATACAGGTTTTAGGGAGTCATGTGGGGAACTTCTAGATCAGGGGTTATAACTTTAAGGCTAAAAGGTATTTTATAAATCAAAAGCAGGAAATCTTATGAACGTGAACTCGCTCAGTCGTATCTGACTCTTTGCGACCCCATGGACTGTAGCCTACCAGGTTCCTCTGTCCATGGGATTTTCCAGGCAATAGTACTGGAGTGGATTGCCATTTCCTTCTCCAAGGGATCTTCCCAACCCAGGGATCGAACCCAGGTCTCCCACATCGTAGACAGATGCTTTACCATCTGAGCCACCAGGGAAGTCTCATAGTTACTTGGAAAAGAGTATTTTTAAAGTAGTTTAATTTTCATATAAGTTACACAGGTAGTTTAGGAAAATTCTGGTGTCATTTATCAATTACTTGCTTCTGTATTTAGCACAGTTTTCTTGGAGTTCAAACTCTGAGGTAAATTTCCCAGTTTATTCAACTCAAAGCATTGAAAGTGCCTCTTGCTGTATCCTGCTGCTACCAGAGAATGTAAAAGCCAGTGGTGGATTGTGTTGTTGGGGGTCATCATCAACTTACCATGTCAACACAGAATTACAATGCCCTGTGACAAGTACATCTTAGGGTTTCAGATTTCTGTCTTTCAATTCTCCAAGCTCTGATGTCTAATTAACATGTAAAAACCTTCTACATGGGGTTTCTTTTCTGTTAGGTCTTCCCAGAGATTACTTGAGGACAGATTGGCCCCCATATCCTTTGACTTGTGCTTCCCAAAGTGGCTTGGGAGCCAAAGCTTGATATTTAGACTAGACTAACATATGTGGGTTTTTTTTTTTTAATATTTATTTTTGACTGTGCTGGGTCTGGCTCTGCGCAGCTTTCTCTCATTGTGGAGAGCGGAGGCTGCTCTCTAGTTGTGGTGCACAGGTTTCTCATTGTGCTGACTTCTCTTGTGGAGCACATGCTCTAGGCATGTGGCCTTAGTAGTTGCAGCACGTGGGCTCAGTAGTTGTGGCTTGCAGGCTCCAGAGCATAGGTTTGGTAGTTGTGGCACATGGGCTTAGTTGCTCTGTGGCATGTGGAATCTTCCCAGGCTCGAGTCGAACTCCTGTCATGTGCATCACCAGGAGGATTCTTAACCTCTGGACTACCAGGGAAGCCTGTAGCATCTGGTTATTTTATTGTGGATTGAGAAGGGAAGTAAGAGAGCAGAAGTGGGAGCAGCATATTCACAGATACAGATCTGAATAGACTGATCAGGGTCTAATTTCATCTGAGGCATTTTTCATGTTCTTGCTAATCAAGTCCCTTTCCTTCAATTCTGTTTGTCTAGGTGTGTGTGGAGTTTGATGGAGAATCTTGGAAGAAGAGAAGATGGATAGACGTCTACAGCCTCCTAAGGAGAGCCTTCTTAGTGGAACATAACTTGGTTTTGGCTGAACGAAAGTCTCCTGAAATTTCTGAGCGAATTGTTCAGTGGCCTGCAATAGTAAGTAAAACTCGGACTTATTGGAACCTCTGAGAAGTTCTTTCATCTGTTAGGAACGAAACGGAAAATCTATATGTAATATCTGTAGTTGGCCTTCTGGAAAATAATAGTACAGAGGTATGATGTTGCAGAAGATTCAGAAAAAGCCTCAGGATCTCCTGTCAGCCCTGCTAGGAGGCCTGCAATTCTGGACCCTTGATTTTTGTGGGTCTCAGTTTCCTCACTTGAAAATAGGGGGTGAGGGTAATATGGGGAACTTCTAGGTCAAGGATTGGAAACCAGCAGATAAATACCAACATACAGATCTTTTTAGTTTGCCTCTTACAGTGTTTTAAAAAATCTAAATTAGCTGTCTACCTTAAAAAAATGCATAGAATATTCTTAAAAATCTAGATTCCCAGTTCTTACTAAAAGAACAGTAAGATATGGCCACACTAAAGCAATTCCTTTAGCAACAGTAGGCTGAAGCTGAATAGTAGGTGTCGCTTGGCCCCTGTCAGGGTTTCCACTTTTGGTCTCATGATCTTTAAGGTTCCCCTGGCTCATATTTCTTTGACTCTAAAGACACCAGCAGTCAGTATATGATTGTGCCATTTCTGCAGCAGAAGTCTGGTGCAGTTAAAGGCAAAGAGTGAGCCCTGTATCTGGAGAGGACAGTTAATGCTGTTTGAGAGGTGAGCTGGGACAGATTTGGGTAGTTGAAAGGCCAAGAGGTTGATTAAAAGGCTGGCCAGCTTGTGAAGGGCCTGCATGCTGTGTGAACCAAATTGAGATTTTGCCCATGGATGAGACGTGCCCCTGAAGAGTTTTGAGTGATGTAGGGTTTTGTTTAAAGTTGTATTTTGCTTTTTGTATTTTTCCCCCCTCCATTAAGAATTTGCTAAAAACATGGCCCATTTTCCCAGAAAAATAAAACAGTATTCTGCATAAATTTGGGGCAAGCCATACATCTGTAAACCCAGACCTGTATGTTAATATGACTCTCAAATGTGTATCTTGTTTATATGATTGATTCTGGATAAAAATTGTGTGCTCTTGTTTTGGTTGCATAAATAATTATTATTGAGATTGGTAGTAAATAAACAAATGAATGGTTTAATCTCTGTGTGGAACTTTGCCAGTCCCCATTTTCACAGTGATACTAATAGCAGTTATGATGCCAAAACATTTCTTTTGTTTCAGATGTACAGATCTTTGCTGGACAAAGCTGGTTTGGGATCCATAACATCTATTCGCTTTTTAGGAGATCAACAAAGAGTATTTCTTTCTAAAGACCTTTTAAAGCCTATACAGGTAAAACATTAGAACCAATATTAAGCCCTAAAAATAGAAGTATAAACTCCTTTAATGTGAGAACTAACGTATTGACGTTGATTGTTCCAAATCAGATATCTAGCAGAAAAAAGGACCCATCTTATGAGCAGATGTTAGACATTAATGCTCAATGCTAGCCATTGGGTTGGTACTGTTTACTGGGGTTGGAAGGACAAAGGTACTACTCTTGATGGCTTTTGTGTGTAATATGAAATAAATTTTAAAATAGGTAATATGAAAATAATTTTTATAAGATTAACTGTTACTCATATATACATATATCCGTATGCATATATATCAGTCCACACTATATAAGGATTCTATATTTGGGGACTTGCTTACTTGCTGAAATATATTTGTAACGCCCCAATCAGTATTTTGGTGCTTTTATGGTCATTTACAGACATTTGCAGAGTGGTGAAAATTTTAAGTTGTCTGATACCTGTTCCCAGCTGAGGTTTGAATAAGGTGCCATTCTGCCTTCTTGTTTCATCTCTTCTACTGTAAACAAGTGTCCTTTTCAAAGTCTGTTTAGTACTGCATTGTTGGTTAATTCAATGTTTAAAATGGCTCTCCGGGATAGTGCTGGAGTGGTCTGTATTGTTCCTAAGTGAGTCTTAGAGAGAACATGTGTTAGCTAAGCTTCATTCGGCCATGAGGTATGGTAGCTGTGAGTTCAAGGTTAGTAATACAGTCATACAGCTTCCCCACTGGCTTGGGGTAAAGATTCCATCTGCAATGCAAGAGCCTCAGGAATCTTGGGTTTGATCCCTGGGTCAGGAAGATCCCCTGGAGGAGGGCATGGCAACCCACTCCAGTATTCTTGCCTGGAGAATGGGGGGCAGAGGAGCCTGATGGGCTGCAGTCTATAGGGTCGCACAAAGTTGGACATAACTAAAGCGACTTTGCATGCAAATAAATGCAGTTAATATATTAAAAACTGTGAAGTGGGGTTTTTTCCAACAGAAACACATAAAAACAAGGTTATGTATTGATTGGTTGATGTCTCCTGTGACCAGAGGCTTCAAGAAACCTAACCCCATCTTTCCACTAGGAATGATTCAATATTCACTAATTCAGTGTTTGTGGTGACCTAACTATAGCAAACAGTATGAATCAAGTGTCTGTGTGTGTTCCTATTCTTTCCAGTTAGCTTGCAGAACTACCTTTTTCTTCACAACATTTAGGCTCTTGGGTCTTGTTCATTTGTTTATTTTTTTCCTTTATTATAAAAATGTTGGGAGGGAGGGGAAGAACATGCACATTACTTCCACAGATCACTACCTTGGGAGTAGTGTTGGTCTTAAAATTAACATTTGTTGTTTTAGATGTCATTTGTGAAGTTCAGTTATCCTCTTCACCCTCTGGTTTTGTGACCTGACTTGTTTCTGTGGCCTGTAGAACCATTAAACCAGTTTATGAGCTACAAGACAGTTTAGGATCAAGGGTCATTGCCATTGCTGGGTCTATATTGGAANGTATATTTCTCCATCTATTAGTGTCCTCTTTGATTTCTTTTATCAGTGTTTTATAGTTTTCGATGTATAGGTCTTTAGTTTCTTTAGGTAGGTATATTCCTAAGTATTTTCTTTTTTTTTTTGCAATGGTGAATGGAATTGTTTCCTTAATTTCTTTTTCTACTTTCTCATTAATAGTATAAAGGAATGCAAGGGATTTCTGAGTGTTGATTTTATATCCTGCAACTTTACTATATTCATTGATTAGCTCTAGTAGTATTTTGGTGGAGTCTTTAGGATTTTCTATGTAGAGGATCATGTCATCTGCAAACAGTGAGAGTTTTACTTCTTTGTTTCCAATTGGATTCCTTTAATTTCTTTTTCTGCCCTGATTGCTGTGGCCAAAACTTCCAGAACTATATTGAATAGTAGCGGTGAGAGTGGGCACCCTTGTCTTTTTCCTGACTTTAGGGGAAATGCTTTCTAAAAATGAATTAACTAATGAGAATAATGACATGCAAACCAAAAGTTGTACTCATTCAAATGAATGATCAAAATCATGGAATATATGGAGCAAAGACTTTCACATCATCTTATATCCACTGCCAAAAATATTGTTGTTTCAATATCTTATAAAATATTACTCTTTTGAATGAATAAAGAAAATATGTAAGCTTCTTGTAAAGATTTAAGATCCTTGACTGAGAGAATGGAAGGTTGTTTCTGTGAGCTGTGTGCTATGCAGGGATTCATGGCCTCTGGAGGAGAGGAATTCAATCCAGTGTCAGAGATGAAATTTGACTACTTGGAGTCTTTGTGTAGCAAATTTTTATTAAAGTATAATAGAGAGAGGGAAAGCTTCTGATATAGACATCAGAAGGGGACAGAAAGAGTGCCCCCTTGCTAGATTTTAGCAATGTGTTTTATGTCTGTTAGAAAGCTATTCCTCAGATAAGAGACACCTCAAGGCTGAGAGGGTTTAACCAGACCACTCTCCCACAATATGAATTTTTGAGATAGCATGGTATGAGGTATGTCATCCCCCAACCATAAAACAATTGACATGAATACTGGTCTGGTGAACCATTATCAGCCNGGGGGCAGAGGAGCCTGATGGGCTGCAATCTATAGGGTCGCACAAAGTTGGACATAACTAAAGCGACTTTGCATGCAAATAAATGCAGTTAATATATATTAAAAACTGTGAAGTGGGGTTTTTTCCAACAGAAACACATAAAAACAAGGTTATGTATTGATTGGTTGATGTCTCCTGTGACCAGAGGCTTCAAGAAACCTAACCCCATCTTTCCACTAGGAATGATTCAATATTCACTAATTCAGTGTTTGTGGTGACCTAACTATAGCAAACAGTATGAATCAAGTGTCTGTGTGTGTTCCTATTCTTTCCAGTTAGCTTGCAGAACTACCTTTTTCTTCACAACATTTAGGCTCTTGGGTCTTGTTCATTTGTTTATTTTTTTCCTTTATTATAAAAATGTTGGGAGGGAGGGGAAGAACATGCACATTACTTCCACAGATCACTACCTTGGGAGTAGTGTTGGTCTTAAAATTAACATTTGTTGTTTTAGATGTCATTTGTGAAGTTCAGTTATCCTCTTCACCCTCTGGTTTTGTGACCTGACTTGTTTCTGTGGCCTGTAGAACCATTAAACCAGTTTATGAGCTACAAGACAGTTTAGGATCAAGGGTCATTGCCATTGCTGGGTCTATATTGGAAAACCCATTGGCTTTTCTGTGCTCAAGTCTCACTTTTATTTCCATATCCTGGAAGTGAGTGAAAACAAGATTCATACTCTGAACATTATTTTATAATGTTTAGGTGAATGGAATAGAGGAAGATGCTTTTACTTAGTTGTGAGCACAAGTTATCTTCATATATCAGGTAGATGGGGCTTCCCTGGTGCCTCAGAGGTAAGGAATCTGCCTGCAGTGCAGGAGACACAGGAGACACGGGTTTGATCCCTGGGTCGGGAAGATCCCCTAGAGGAGGGCATGGCAACCCATTCCAGTATTCTTGCAGGGAAATTCCATGGATGGAGGAGGCTACAGTTCATGGGATCATAAAGAGATAATGACTGAAGAGACTGGGCACACGTGCATGCACGCTAGGAAGGTTATCTTGATATTTTTCCTGCATTGAAATGTGGAATACTTGCTTTTAAGGACCAAGGAACATACAGGAGGGGCTGTGGAAGACTACTACTGAGCAGAGAGTAGTTTTTACTTAACAACATTGTTTTCAGGACAGTTCTATTTTTCATCTTTAATGTGTCTCATCTTTTCAGTTAAAGTAGAACTCAGTTTTGTTTCTTGAGATTGAAAAGATCGGTAAGTTTTTATTCTCAAGGAGGTGCACTCTGTGCTGTCAGTGTGAGTGTTATTAATAATACTGATTGAGGGAGACTCTGCATGTGTTCTTGACTTCTACTGATGATGATTTCCAAAGTTAAGTGCTTCAGGGCATTCTCTTGTAGAGGCAAGTGATAATGTGAGGCTTCTACTGTATGAGACTCTATGTTGGTTGATGTGGTTACCACAGTAGGAGGCTTGTCCTAAATAATGAATAGAGAATCTGAAAATTATTTGGGGTATGCAGAAGTTGGAATTGAAACCTAATGTCTGTTTTTTGGATTAAATTCATCTCAGTTATTGGTGAATAAGAAAAACGACTAAGTGTCCAGCTCAGTTACCTGGCACCTTTGATGAGCCCTTGAAACTCTTCTAGGCAGAATCCAATTATTCTACCTTATTTAAGAGCCGTTTAATGTTAATGACTCTCCTCATTAATGCTGTTTTACCTTGTAGTAGGAATTGGTGAACACATTTAAATTTTTTGAAATTGCAGTAGCATGAGAGAAAAAAACAAAAACATGGCTCATTCTGGTAATTAATGTTGCACTCTTATGAAGCCCCTAGTTTAACGTTACTTAAGAAAGTTTTTCAGGATGGCCTGTCTAAAAGGCTTTTCTTCCCAGTGGGAGAAATGGATGAACTATTTTTAGCCACTGTGTACCCATTTCACATGCAGAAAAGCATGAAAGCCTAGTATTGGAAGGGCTTCTGTGCTATATGGTTTCTCGGGTCTGACAGGTTATTCCTATTGACAATCTGTATACATTTATCATAACTGAGTATACACACAAAGCCAGAACACTGTGGAATAGTGCCAGAAATAGAGCTGTCAAGAACTGAATGTTTCAAAACTGGCTAGCTGAAGACCTAGGCTGTTCATTCAGCTTTTGTCCCTCACCCCCACCTTTACCATTTGTAAAGAAGAATGCATTTGGAATTCCAGTTAGGGTAAATGAATCTATGTGAAATGATGTTTGTTAAAAACAGCAATTTCAATGAAATGACACTACAGATTTTCTTATGTATGTGTCTTCTGCCCCTTGCATTTGGATCTGTGACTTCCCTAATCCCTAGAGTTTGGGATACAGAGTATTTTTGGCATGACTAGCTACTTTGCTTATTATATGTCCCCTAGCCTAAGTTTTGTCGTATTTAAAATTATGCTTTGAGCCACTCTTAGTATCTGTCTCACTCTTAGCTTCAAATTGCTTCACTTTTGTCTGCCTTATATTTGATGGTTTCCTGCTGTTTGACCTGTCTAGTTCATTGGAGTTGCAATGGTTTGCTGCCATCAAATGGCTAATTGACACTCTGTTAATCCCTGTGATTAAATGAATTGAAATATCCACTGGAATGTAAACAACTGTTCTTATTTGTTACCTTGAAATGTAATGATTTTCAATTTTTCAGGATGTAAACAATCTCCGTCTTTCACTGATGGATAATCAGAGTGTCAGTAAAGAATTTCAAGCTTTGATTGTGAAACATTTAGATGAAAGCCATCTTTTACAAGGTATGTGGGTTGTCTATTGGTGATAGCTCATGAGTTGACCAGTGATTAGTTTGTAAGAAGCTGTGTTTTAGCCCTTCTCACTCATTTACTCATTAAAATGTCTCATTTTTTAAGTAATTCTTTAGATGCATTTCCCATGCAGCTTGATGAGTGGGGGACTATATTCTATAAAGTATTCTAAAGTCTCTGAAATTTGGAAAGCCCGAGGATCATGTGAACAACATAAAAGTGAACTAGATACTGAACAAGCTCAGCTATATTTTGACATGAAATTCGCTGTGTTTGGAATTTCAGTCTTATAAAATGAGTAAAACATTAATTTGGTGATCTTGATCTTGCCAATTACTGATATTGATTTTCTTGGTCAGTTTCATAATTGTGAATAGGAGACTTAGAAGTTCTGACGAGGTTCCTGAATTTGGATCCTCTAAAACTGCATAGGAGAGTGAGTTAGGTCTCAATGAGTTATCTGATACTACCTGGTCTGATACAGATACTAGGATAAATATACTGCCAAATCTAAGATAAAGCAATAGGAAATCGAAGCTTTAAAATGGAAAGTTTACATTTTCTCTTACCTTTGCTGAAATGGCTGTCTTAAGTTTATAGCAATATCTTTTAATTTTTCTTTTTTGTCTATTGCATGTTTTTTTAAAGACTTGGGAAAAAATTATGCTGGATAACTGGTGCTGTTCAGAGATAATGCAAATTGCTCTAAGGATTTTTTTTTTTAATTATTTTTTAAGGTGACAAAAATTTAGTTGGTTCAGAAGTAAAAATTTACAGCTTGGACCCATCAACTCAGTGGTTTTCTGCAACCATTGTAAATGGAAACCCAATGTCAAAAACTCTTCAAGTCAACTGTGAGGAGGTAAAAATGATGATAATCGCATGTAAGATAAGTTGACAGGGGAAGATAATTATAAAAAGGAATTACAATATCTTATAAGAGCTAAAGGGCTTCCCTGGTGGCTCAGAGGTTAAAAGCATCTACCTGGAATGCGGGAGACACAGGTTCAATCCCTGGGTCGGGAAGATCCCCTGGAGAAGGAAATGGCAACCCACTCCAGTACTCTTGCCTGGAGAATCCCATGGAGGGAAGAGCCTGGTGCGCTATAGTCCATGGGGTCGCAAAAAGTCGGACACGACTGAGCGACTTCACACACACATAAGAGTTAAATGGGGCTTCTCTGGTGGCTCAAGACAGTAAAGAATCTCCTGCCTGCAATGTAGGAGATCTGGGTTCAATCCCTGGTTCGGGAACATCCCCTGGGGAAGAGATTGGCAACCCACTCCAGTATTCTTGCCTGGAGAAATTCCATGGACAGAAGAGCCTGGTGGGCTACAGTCCATGGGGTTGTAAAGAATCAGACACGACTGAGTAATTAACACTTTTACTTTCACATGGAGGCTAAATACCTTTGTTATTTTATGTTAAAATATCAGAGTAGGAAAAAAGTTATTTTTTAAAAGGAAATTATATGTAAGAAACTCCTACTGTTAACTAGTTTCTCTAGTGGCTCAGATGGTTAAGAACCTGCCTGCAATGTAGGAGACCAAAGTTCTATGATACCTGGGTCAGGAAGATCCTCTGGAGAAAGGGTTCGCAACCTAGTCCAGTATTTTTGCTTGGAGAATCCCATGGACAGAGGAGCCTGGTGGGCTGTGGTCCATGGGGTCGCAAAGAGTCAGGATGCGACTGAGTGGTAGAAGTGATATCTGGTATATTCCTGATTATTTTAAAAATTTCCTGTTACCTTTGTTTTGTTTGTTCTTAAGATTCCGGCACTGAAAATTGTGGATCCATCACTGATTCATGTTGAAGTTGTACATGATAACTTCGTGACATGTGGTAAGATACTGTTTGATTAAAACTTTTGGTCTCCTTTCCCCTTCATCCTTCTCACCTTAAGAGAAACAGGGAGGCTGACTTACCTGTTTTTAATCATTTTAGGTAATTCTGCAAGAATGGGAGCTGTGAAACGCAAGTCTTCGGAGAATAATGGAAACCTGGTTTCCAAACAGGCAAAATCATGCTCCGAGGTAGCCTTTCTTTTTTTCTGTCACTTGTGTGAAGCTCTTTTTAATTCTTGCAGTGCATGGCCAGTATGTTTAGTGGTAATAAAGTTGTTTTCTCTGCTCGCCCATGCTATTGTGTCTGCTCTCTGCTGGTCCCAGATCTTGGCCATAATTTCTATGCTCAAGCAGATGGAGATAATATAAGTTTCTGGTTCACTATTTTTGATGTTTGCTGAAAATCCTCAGTAGGTTTGACAATTCCACCACATGGAGATATTTTTAAAGATAAACTGAGTTGTGTGTATCAAATCAAAAGAATGCCATTCATGAGAAGAGGGGAGGAACTTTAGAATTCTGAGTAGATTGGTGTTGAAATAGGACTCCCACCTGGATAATTGGTCATTCATGATTGGGTGAACCAACATACTCGCTTTTTGAAGGAAACGGTTGGTTTGCCATTACTAATTTCTGCCGAGAAAAGTACAGGCTTCTATGAGTGGCACTGTTGAGTTCAAGTACTGGATTTACTTCTATCCCCCTGAAGTAGTTAGGATTTGGGTCAAGAAACTTAAGGCTGTCAGCTTTTCCCTCTCTTCCATGCTATGGAGAAGCTGGTTGTCTTTAGCTCTTCAGGTACCTCATGTTCTCTCCAACCTCAGGACTTGCTGTTCCCCTTTCTCTTCTAATGCTGTGTTCATTCTCATAACTCCCATGTATCTTTCTAATATGATGTTGCTTCCTTGGGGAAGCCTTACCTAACATCTCTACCATTGTTTTAACCTATATCCCGGAGTAGGTCAAATTGATGCTTTGTAATTACTAGTACATGTCTTTAGAACATCACAGTGTACACACTGGGGAAAGTTTTAGTTAGAATTCCCAAAAGATTGGGCTAGACAGACTAGCCTAATAAGGGGATGGAGGACTGGGATAAACTTCTTAAAGGAGTATAAATACCAGGGTCAAAATTTGAAATCTGGGTAAAAAAACTGTAGGCTCTTTAAGTGAGTTGAATCCTTAGGTCTTATTATAGTACAGACTTAGACTTCTCACAACTTAGTTATCCAAATGTACTTAAGTTACATGGATATGTTACTGTGTTATAATTGTCAAAAATGCCTTTATGATGCTCTGCTCCAGGCTGGAGTTTCGAATTTTAAAGTTGACCAAGTTGAGATTGTTGGCAGCATTTTGGAGGGAAATTTAGGCGTCTGGAGGAAGAGGGCAAGGAGAGATGGCATGAGAGTGGTCAGAGTCATTGAATGAATATGAGATTCTGAATCAGGGCAGACTGGACTACAACATCAACTAGAACCAAAGCAAGCAGATAGCACACAAACACTAAAGAAATCTGGGTGGCTAGGATGATTGACTTTCCTGAATCTTAAGCCTATGTACAGGCCACAGGAGCTTTGATACTTGAGCAGAAACTTTGTAAACCAAGGTATCTAGTACTCTTTCTTCCATATGTGAAGGCTTGACCTCAGGTAATTCAGGAAAGAATGGAGAGGTCATTTCGGAAATTAATATTACTCCCTTTTCATTTTGCCTTAACGTTTACCAGATTGAAATAGTGTAGTAAGGATTGCAGATTGAGGATGTCAGGCAAGTGATTATTGCCTCTTAGAAGTAAGCTCATGGGATATTGTCAAGTGATCCAGGGTAATAGAAGCTGAAAGAGAAACTGTAGAATAGTAACCTGTCAGGTTTTGGCATTGGATAAATTGTTAGCAGTCTTGGATAGAGATAATAAAGGGTGATTTGGAGAAGTATTTGAGTGTTGTCTGTCATAGAGAAGGCATCAGTGTAAACAGTCAGTGAGATGAAAAGGAGAGCAACATTATGGTCTGTTGAGGTGGGGACTACAACTCAGGAAATGTCATCCTAATGGATCACTGAGAAATCAACCTGGGGTACAGCTGGGACTGGGGTCATTGGGGACGTCCTGTTGGGAAAGGTGCCAGTTCTTCAAAGTGTCAAGTTTATCAGTGAAGTGATAGGCAGCTGAGCAAGTAAATTTATGACCTTGAAGGCAAAAGTAGTGCCTGTAAAATATAGTAACATACATATGTAAGTGATCCTCTCTTCCTGACTCACTTTTTTTTTTTAAAAAGTGACAATCATGAAACTATTGAACGAAGCCACAAATTAATGAGATACATATCATATCCATAGATTAGAAGCTGATATATAGATCAATAAAATATTAGACTTTTATGCTTTAATATTATGTATTAAAAATTCATCTTAAAAAACTTTTTATTTTGTATTGGGGTATACCCAGCTAACAATGTTGTAATAGTTTCAGGTGAACAGCAGAGTGACTCAGCCATACATACACATGTCTCCATTCTCCCCCAAACTCTCCTCTCATCCAGACTGCCACATTACGCTGAGCAGAGTTCCATGTGCTGTAGAGTAGGTCTTTGTTGGTTATCCATTTTAAATATAGCAGTGTGTACAGGCAACCACAAATTCATTCTCTGTCCGTGAGTCGCTGTTTCGTAAGTTCATTGGTATGATTTCTTTTTAGATTTCACATATAAGGGGTGTCATACAGTATTTTCCCTTCTTTCTCTGACTTATTTCACTCAGTATGACAATCTTTACTGATTCCCACTCTTGAAGGGCAGGGAGCATCTCTCTCTGCTGTCTGTCGGCATCCTATCCAGCTCAGTAGGTTTGTGTGAACTGTACTGGGAACAGTAGAATCTGTTTTCAAAAAGGCCTGATCTTTGGCTGGGAGAGAAGTCCCTCAACCTATTTGAGTTTTAACTTTTACATCTAAAATGTGAAAATAAATTTGATGTAGAAAAGCATGTCTATTTCAGCTCATAAGACCTATCCTCAGTTCAGTTCAGTCGCTCAGTCATGTCTGACTCTTTGCGACCCCATGAATCGCAGCACGCCTGCCTCCCTATCCATCACCAACTCCCGGAGTTCACTCAGACTCACATCCATTGAGTCAGTGATGCCATCCAGCCATCTTATCCTCAGTCGTCCCCTTCTCCTCCTGCCCCCAATCCCTCCCAGCATCAGAGTCTTTTCTAATGAGTCAACTTTTTGCATGAGGTGGCCAGAATACTGGAGTTTCAGCTTTAGCATCATTCCTTCCAAAGAAGACCCAGGGTTGATCTCCTTCAGAATGGACTGGTTGGATCTCCTTGCAGTCCAAGGGACTCTCAAGAGTCTTCTCCAACACCACACTTCAAAAGCATCGATTCTTTGGCTCTCAGCCTTCTTCACNTTCAGCTTTAGCATCATTCCTTCCAAAGAAATCCCAGGGCTGATCTCCTTCAGAATGGACTGGTTGGATCTCCTTGCAGTCCAAGGGACTCTCAAGAGACTTCTCCGACACCGCAGTTCAAAAGCATCAATTCTTCAGCACTCAGCCTTCTTCACAGTCCAACTCTCACATCCATACATGACCACTGGAAAAACCATAGCCTTGACTAGACGGACCTTAGTCGGCAAAGTAATGTCTCTGCTTTTGAATATGCTATCTAGGTTGGTCATAACTTTTCTTCCAAGGAGTAAGCGTCTTTTAATTTCATGGCTGCAGTCACCATCTGCAGTGATTTTGGAGCCCCCCAAAATAAAGTCTGACACTGTTTCCCCATCTATTTCCCATGAAGTGATGGGACCGGATGCCATAATCTTCCTTTTCTGAATGTTAAGCTTTAAGCCAAATTTTTCACTCTCTTCTTTCACTTAAAGTATAGATTATAACAATAAAGTCACATATATTAAAACCCTGGAGCACCACAAGACCCTACATCATCAAAGAAAATTTTCTCTAGAAGCAATGTGTTATACTGATCAAGGGTAAGAATGAAGACTTTCTGCAATGGTTGGAAGCCTTAATGCGTTATCCTCCTCCTTTTCCCCACTCAATCAGGAAGTATGAATTCTAACACTTGAACATAAAAATTAATAAATTATGATTACCTGCAGGTTTCCTTGACCTTTATCTCAGGGTCAGTCAGTCAGTTCAGTCGCTCAGTTGTGTCCGACCCTTTGCGACCCCATGAATTGCAGCACACTAGGGTACCTCACTCAAATATTCGTTTCTCAGGGAATGCAATCTGATGAAAATGGAATTTCTCAGAAAATGGATGCTGATAAGAAGCCTTTGGGGAAAGTCTAAATTAGGGTTTCATCTTCCATAAAATCTGTATGATTTCACCGTCTATTATATATATTGACTATATTTTAAACCATTATGTTAGCCATAAGCATTTATTTCCTTGTACATATATCTACGTTTGCATATGACTATTCCACTTTACCAATTCTTCTCTAAGCTTCTTAAAAGCAGAGAACTTTCTCCGCTCTTTACATCCTTGGGACAAAGCAAATACAAAATTTGACGGAAACAATAGTGAGTAAACATACAAAAAGGCAAATAAGTATTTCTAACCCAGCACTTGAGGTCCCCTGGATTCTAATTACACAGGAATTTTGTCAGTCACAATGTCTATTTGAAATTTAGGATAATTTTTTTCCCTGCTTTTCTTACAAATCTATGGCTTATACCCAAAAGAACACATTAAAATTACTGATATTTTTACTTTAAACAATTTGAAGATAACATAATCTAATCTTTACTTAATATTTTTGTTTCTCAACCTTTGTTGAGGGTGTGCTATGTGCCATATAGCTTGCTGCAGTGTGAAGGCAAGGAAGAAAAGAGGAAGGATGGAATGTTAAGACAGGCTTCCAGCCCTAAAGAAGTTAATGAGAGAGCCCTGTAAGTAACAAAAATCCAACATGACAATTTTGTGTGTATAAAGGCCAACTCTGTGGAGTCAGGAGATTCATGAACGCTCTCCAAAGCAGGGAATATGTGACTGGGTTTTGAAAGATGAGTAGGAGTTTACTAAGGTAGTAGTGGAAATGAGCACTCCTGGCAGAAGAAACACCATCTGAAGAAGGTAAGGAATAAAGAAAAGAGCAAATATTTCTAATGACTAGGATTAGGACGCCTAGGTGCTTGTGGCTTCCCCTCAGCACTAATGTAATGTGGAACACTTTTTGTGAGTGCCCTGACCCATTATTGTATTATGATCCAGTTATCAGTGTCTGTCCCACCAGCCTTGAGATCAGGTACAAATGAGCTCCTGAGCGCCGAAGAATTGATGCTTTTGAAATGTGGTGTTGGAGAAGACTCTTGAGAGTCCCTTGGACTGCAAGGAGATCCAACCAGTCCATTCTAAAGGAGATTAGTCCTGGGTGTTCTTTGGAAGGAATGATGCTAAAGCTGAAACTCCAGTACTTTGGCCACCTCATGCGAAGAGTTGACTCATTGGAAAAGACTCTGATGCTGGGAGGGATTGGGGGCAGGAGGAGAAGGGGACAACAAAGGATGAGATGGCTGGATGGCATCACCAACTCGATGGACGTGTTTGAGTGAACTCTGGGAGTTGGTTGGTGATGGACAGGATGGCCTGGCATGCTGCAATTCATGGGGTTGCAAAGAGTCGGACACGACTGAACGACTGAACTGAACTGAGCAATTTACATAATGCCTGTCTCATAAAAACCTTCCCAAAAAGCTTTGCTTTACTTTTGATATTATTTTATTGCACAAACACTACTCTCAAAACTTAAACATCTATGTTATATCATCATTTTAATGATCACATTTAAATACTATTTCTATAACAGTACAATGTATACATTTCTTAATCCCAATTGCCTTTAGAACAATTTTATCAATTCCCAAGAAAACAATGTGCTTTGAAAAAAGATTTCATTAGATTTATGGATTAATTTTGAGAGAATCAACATACTTAATATATTAAAATTTTTAATTACCTGACAAGGGACATCTCTTAATTTATTGATAGCTTTTAAAGTCTACTATATATGTTTTAAGTCTTTATAATTTTCATTAAACAAACTATGCATATATCTAGTTAAATATATTCTATGTATTTAAATTTGTATTTGTAAATAAGATTTTTTTAACATATTGTCTCACCAGTTACTACTGATTTATAGGAGAGCTGTCAATTTATATATTTATTTTATAGCCTATCATCTTATTGAACTTTAGCTTTAATAGTTTTAAATTGATCCATTTGCATTTTCTAGGTAGATGATACCCACAAGTAATGATAATTTTATCTCTTCAAAATGTATATCTTGTTTATTTTTCTCATTTCATTATGTTCAGTACAAGTTATAGAACACTGCTAAATAATAGATACTATATCCTGCTTCTGTTTCAGTCCCTAGAATTTCTCCTATTTTTCTCACTGGTTCCAGATACATTTTCTTTATTGTGTTAAGGAAGTTTTCTTATATAAGTAATTTCCCCTTTTTTCAAGAATATAGGTTAAACTTCACCAGTTACCTTTCATCAGCTAAAGCTAAGTTGGTTTGTAACTGGAAACATTTGTAACATTTGAGAACTATTACATGTAATTATAAGCACTTGCTTCACACTCTAGAGTATCTATATTACCATAATTCAAAATCTTGGCATAATGGCTGTCTGCTGATGGGAAGGTACATGCTATTTTTCCTTTGAGGGAATGTAGTAAAGTGCCAGCTGTTTGATTAGTGCCATTGCCAAAACTTATTACTTTGCCGACTAAGGTCCGTCTAGTCAAGGCTATGGTTTTTCCTGTGGTCATGTATGGATGTGAGAGTTGGACTGTGAAGAACGCTGAGCACCGAAGAATTGATGCTTTTGAAGTGTGGTGTTGGAGAAGACTCTTGGGAGTCCCTTGGACTGCAAGGAGATCCAACCAGTCCATTCTGAAGGAGATCAGCCCTGGGATTTCTTTGGAAGGAATGATGCTAAAGCTGAAACTGCAGTACTTTGGCCACCTCATGCGAAGAGTTGATTCATTGGAAAAGACTCTGATGCTGGGAGGGATTGGGGGCAGGAGGAGAAGGGGACGACCGAGGATGAGATGGCTGGATGGCATCACGACTCATGGACGCGAGTCTGAGTGAACTCCGAGAGATGGTGATGAACAGGGAGGCCTTGCATGCTGCGATTCATGGGGTCACGAAGAGTCGGACACGACTGGGCGACTGAACTGACTGCACTCTTACGTCAGGTGACGGGCTCCGGCACTAGGTGGGTTTATCTTGCTGAACTACTGATGGGGACAAAGTTTCTGTCTAAGATAATCACTGGCACATAATAGGTACCAAATAAGTCTTTATTGAACAATAAATAAAAATATCTAGGGTATAGTAGCTTTTTTGGAGGTAGTTTTGGACCCCTTTTTAAAATCATGTCCATAGTTTTAGTCAATTTAAGTTTTACTTTTCAATTTAAATTTAGGCATTTGTTTATATAGAAAATAATCTATTTTATCCAGACTTTTAGTTTTTAGCAATATTAATTTCATAGCTTAAAAATTACCTCCATGAAAAAGAGAAAGATCTATAATAGTGTCTTGCTATTATCTTCAAAGAGTTATTTGATATTTCTCCCCCTTCCCACCTTTTTTTTTTCCATTTCTAAGGGGTAGGGTTCTTAATTTAAACTTATTAATTTTTAACTTTGACTGTGACTAGAAAATGTATACTTTTTTGTTAATTGAGATTATTTTTGTGATCAATATGTACCAATATTACAAGAGAAGAGGAAAAAGGGTGTATTTTCTATGCAGCGGTCCCCAACCTTTTTGGCACCAGGGACCAATTTCATGGAAGACAATTTTCCCAAGGACCAGGGTTGAGGGGGATGGTTTAGTAATGATTCAAGGGCATTACATTTACTGTACACTTTATTTCTATTGTTATTACATCTGCTTCACCCTAGGTCATCAAGCATTAGATCCTGGAGGTTGGGGAACCCTGCACTATTGGATATAAAGTATAATAAATAATTATTAGGTCTTTTATTTACAGTTAACACCATGATGCTTAACCACCACCATCCCCATTCTGTTTTATCTGCCTGCTTCATTTAATAAAACCATAAGTAACATTTATAGAAAGAACAGTAAGTGAAAGAATAAATATAGTGGAACAAATTGACTGAGGGATATATAAACAGAAAAAGTCAAGGAGTGAAAAGATATGTCTTTAACAGTAGGAACATTTTAAAAGCTCAGTTTAATAAAGTCTAACTTTCTGATACAGAATGAAAGCACAAATATTTAAAATCCTGTAATCTTGGAGGGATTGGGGGCAGGAGAAGAAGGGGACGATACAGGATGAGATGGCTGGATGGCATCACTGACTCGATGGACGCAAGTCTGAGTGAACTCCAGGAGTTAGTGATAGATGGGGAGGCCTGGCATGCTGCAATTCATAGGGTCGCAAAGAGTCGGACATGACTGAGTGACTTAACTGAACTGAACTGAACTGACTGAATCTTGGCACAATAAACATGATAAAGAGTAGTTTTAAGTTTATAAAAATAAAGTGAAAAAAGAAAGTGTCAGTCACTCAGTAGTTCCTGACTCTTGGTGACCCTGTGGACTGAACCCCTCCAGGCTTCTCTGTCCATGAAACTCTCCAGGCAAGAATACTAGAGTGGGTAGCCATTCCCTTCTACAGGGCATCTTCCTGACTCAGGGATCAAACCCAAGTCTCCTGCCTTGCAGGCAGATTCTTTAGATTCTTTACCTTCTGAGCCACCAGGGAGACTAGGAAAATAAAACTATCAAATAAGTGATAAGTTTTTAAAGTCTAATTAAATTATACATGCCTATCATGGAGAAATAAAAGAAAGCAAGATAATTTAAATTCCGGCTCCATCACATAACAGTAATATGTTACCTTGAAAGATTCATTAAACCTCTTTAGACCACTTATCTCTAAAAGGAAGTGTGCAGGTTGCTATAATAATGTTTATAAAGTTCTTAAATGTCTCCAATGAGTTGGAGCTCATATTTTCAGGGAGTTAAGATTTATATGAATTTGACAGTGTTTCATCTTCAAATATCTTAAAAAGAAAGAAAACCTAGTATACGATACTTCCTTTGAGGAAAGACACATGAGCAAAGGTATTGTTTTGACTTCTAAAAATGAACTTGAAGGTAAACAACAAGGACCTACTGTATAGCACAGGGGACTCTATTCAGTATATTTTAATAACCCAAACGGAATAGAATCTGAAAAAGAATATATATATATATGTAACATATGTATACACAGATATTCATATGTGTTATATATATATATAACTGAATCATTTTGTTGTACTCTAGAAACGAAGACAACATTGTAAATCAACTATACCTACATTTGTAAAAAATGAACTTAAAACTTGCAAAAAGGCAGTATTTACTATGCTGTGATATTCAGATTAGCAGGACCACATTGCCAGACTTTATTTAGTGTTATTTTTAGCTAAAATTGTATCTTTAACTAAATTGTGTTTAGTAGAATATTCATTTATCTGTCAAAAATACAGAGACATCAATAAAAATAAAACCATCAGTTGTAGCTAGAAAGTATATACCATAGAAAACAAAGCGAATGCTGATGCATTAATAAATTGCAACAGAGGTATAAACATGTGTGAAAATATAATTTTAATTACCCCTGAGTTCTTACCTTTGGTTGCCTAAGCACTATATCTGTGTCTTCCAGAAACAGAAGTCAGTGGTGTATCCAAAACAAACAGGGATATAGTACAAATCTGGACATTGTCAAAATCCAGGTCCTAATTTTTTAAAGAAATAAATATACTGATCTTTTTCCTTTCTTTAAACATGCACGAACGGCTAGTTTTCTTAATCATTCCCAAGGAAAGAAACAGTTCTGTGGCATTGACAAAGGAGGATTTTCATGAGCCAGCATTGGATTTGCGGATTTATATACAGATGAAAATAACAGCAAAGCACCATTATCCTTTGCTAGAGCCCAGGCTTATTAATATGTGACAGATTTAGGAACAAAAGGGGTTTTCTCATACTATACCTCTTAACAAATTTGCAATTAAACTTAACCCAAGGTAATATTGGCTAATGAATTTTATTAAAGTTCTATTTTCAATTCACCCAGCATTACAACCTGGATAGAATTATAGGCTTTTACAAATTATGACTAAAATTTTAAATATAGTACCATCATAATAAAACTGTTAAAATATAAATAAGATATACTTATTTATTCATTGACCCATTTAATGTGTGTTTTGTGGAAGAGTTGCATGTCTGAAACATATCTAGTCAGAAATAAAATTGGGTGAGTCTGAGCGTCCCTGAAAGAATAAGGCATACTTTAGGTGTGGCAATAAGATATGCCAGTTAGTGTCCAAATATTATTTTAATGACCAAACAGTAAATTTTCCTCAGAGTTTTTAATGCAATATTTGATAGTTTTCATACTCACTAAGGGCTTCCCTGGTTGCTCAGCTAGTAAAGAATCTGTCTGCAATGCAGGAGTCCGTGGTTCAATTCCTGGGTTAGGAAGATCTCCTGGAGAAGGGAGTGGCTATCCATTCCAGTATTCTGGCCTGTATAGTCCATGGGATCACAAAGAGTTGGACATGACTGAGCAACTTTCATTCACTTCACATACTCACAAAACTTTTTTTCTGATTTATTACTGTAGACTTCCTTAATATGCTTAGTTAGAGATCTCTCCTTGGAAGTAAGGATTTTTCAGAAAATTATACTTGTCTAATAATAAAGAACCTTTTGTTCTTAAATTCAATGTTCACTTTACTTCCGTCTCTCTTACAGGAACTACGGCTACCTTTAGGTTGGGGTGGTGTCTGTGACACCATGCTAAGTTTACACGCAGAGGTTTTGGAGTCACAGGCCTGGTTTGAACCTCAGCTCCAAGTTCACCAGCTCTGAGACTAGAGCATGATAGTGAACCCTCTGGGCCTCAGTTTCAGTTTCCATGAAATGGACATGCTAACACCTTGCAGGTCTGAGGATTAAAACGAGATATAGTAATATGAAGAGTTTATTAGACTTCCTAAAGCATGGTAAACACTTGACAAGTGACTATCAAACATTTTTAAAGATAAATGGCAGAGTTAAACTTTATTTTACAATAATTGGTCTACTATCAGAAATGTGTATGCTTTCTTTTAAAAGTTGAAAATATATTTTCTTGAAAATTCTCTGGCTGTCCAGTGGTAAGGACTCCACACTCCCAGTGCCAGGAACCCAGATTCCATCCTTGGTCAGGGCACTAAGATCCTACAAGTCATGTGGCATGGCCAAAAGAAGTAAATACACACACACACACACACACACACACACACACACATTTGCTGCTCAAGAAATATCTTACAGTTATTTAGAGCAATCTTTTTCTAATCTTACCTCATACACCAAGTGAAAGTCACACCCAGTGCGTTGTGACTGACCCCATGGACTATACAGTTCATATAATTCTCCAGGCCAGAATACTGGAGTGGATAGTCTTTCCCCTCTCCAGAGGATCTTCCCAACCCAGGGACTGAAGCCAGGTCTTCCACACTGCAGGCAGATTCTTTACCAGCTGAGCCACAAGAGAAGCCCCAAAATACTGGAATGGGTAGCCTATCCCTTCTCCAGTGGATCTTCCTAACCCAAGAATCAAACTGGGGTCTCCTGCATTGCAGGCAGATTCTTTACCAATGAGCTATGAGGGAAGCCCAAAGATGTAACTAAAACAAATATACCTAAAAATAAAATGAGATGACAAGATTAGGAACTTGTTCCCTCGTAGTGCCATTCATTTTCCCCTGGATTGCTTGTTAATTTAAATACTCTTAGAATGATTCAATGAATTAAATAAGAAAGCTGAGGCAATAATTCTGATACCTTTCTTCCTCCTGTCAACTCAACCCCTGGTTGACATAAAACTTCACAGAACTTGCCATTATAAAATAGCTATTCCCCCCCCACACACACACACACACACACCATAAGAAGCTCTCATTTATTTTATCTTCCCTTGCTAGCTTACACTGCCTTTATAATTAAAGATGAAGTGAATATTTTTGATTCTTGAGATGACACTTACTAGTTGCGCCGTCTCGAGAAAATGACTTAATCTTTCTGAGCCTCAATTTCTTTATCTGTAAGATGGAAATATAATACCTCCCCCAGTACATTTTTGTGAGAAAAATGGAGAAAGATTACAGCATATGATACACTCATGGTGTATATAAGATGACACTTAATAATGTGCTCTCTCCCCTTTCGCTTTCCTCTAAACTGGAGCTTTGCAACATATTGCTTAGGCCTTACCTGTATTCAACGTGTTGCAATTGGACTTTTGATAGCCAGGTACATGTGGCTATTAAATAACTAATAGGTAAAGATACAGAACTGTTTTTCATACCTTGTTTCTAAACAATTTATTACATAATTCTAGCAGAGTGTGACCAAATAAAATAATTCTCTTTAGTTTCTTAAAATGAAAATCTGTGTTTTCTATGTGTACAGTACTTAACAATGTGAAATAATTGTCCTTCATAAAGACACAGAATTCATTCCACATGTAATTCCCGAGCACCACACTCTGCTGGGTGCTATTCTAAGGTCAGGGAGCACATCCACAAGCCCTTTCCTTAGAGATTATCCACAAGAGGGAAACAGGCAAAGCAAGAGGTGCTTATCAAAGAGTGTGACAGAGGGTTAAGGAAGCACACAAAAGAAGCCCTAAGATTTGGAAAGGAAAAGAGCTGGTCAAGAAAACTTCTGGGGGAAAATTATCTCTGCTGAAACTGAAAGTAAGTAGGAATATTGTTTTTATATATACAACACACATACTAGGATACTTTTCTGATTTACCCAAATTTAAAAGGGTAAAAGTATGTTTCATCTTGTTTCATTTTGTTTTCCCCTCCAAAGTACAGTTAACTTGACCCAGTCTACCAATGGATTTCTCCTGGGACCTGCAGTAACCTTGACTGATGGAAAGAACATAGCCATACTGGATTATCTGTTTAGTAGGCTACTTTTAGTCTGGTTCCCAGCCTTGCTTTGTCAGCTCCCTCTAAATCTTTATAATCCTATTTAAACTGCCTCTAACTGTAGATGCTCATTTGTGTGACATTGATTCTTTTGCATTTTCATTTCAAAAAATTGTGTGATGTAAAGGATTCTGGTGCTTGGCCCTAAATTATTAAATATTTGACAGTATGTCTTCCAGCACACCAAGACCTGCAGTCAGAATGGTTAATGATGTCTTCTCTGCACTTATAACCATAATAATTAAATCTGGTGTAAAGTAAAAGTCACTCAGTAGCGTCTGACTCTTTGCGACCCCATGGACTATATACTCCATGGAATTCTCCTGGCCAGAATACTGGATTGGGTAGCCTTTCCATTCTCTAGGGGATCTTCCCAACCCAGGAATCAAACCCAGGTTTCCTGCATTGCAGGCAGATTCTTCACCAGCTGAGCTACATTGTTTAATGTCTGTCTCCCCTATAAAAACTGTAAACTCCACAAGAGACTATAGCTGTGTTATTCACGACTGTATCTTTAGTGTTTAGCTCAATACCATGCATAATCATTCATTTAACAGATATTCGGTGCCAGGCTCCCTTCTAAGCACTAAGAAATTTAATAGTAAACAAAACTAAGTTCCCGCCCTCATAGAGGATACATTCTAATGGGATAGGATAGCACAAGACAATAAACTAAGAGGTAAACACAGAAGTCAGACAGTGATTGATAATATGATAAAATAAGGCAGGGGGAGAGAAAATGATTTGGGGATAAGGCAGGACAGTTTCAGATGGGGTACTCAGGGAAGACCTCACCTAGCTGAGACCTCAATATAGGCACAGAGCTAGTCATGCCTAGTTCGGGGGGCGGGGGTTGGGGGAGTGGGCAGATCCTGTCTGGCAAGAAAACATGTGCAAAGCTCAAAAACAGGATTGCCTTAGAGTATTTAAAGAACATCAAAGAGGTCAGGTGGCTAAGTTAGAGGAAGCAAAGACAGGAGGGGAAGGAGTTAAGGTCTTAGAGGACAGATCATGTGAAGAACAATTAGGAGGCTATGACAGCAATTCAGTGAGAGATGGCAGTGGTTCAGACCAGGATGGCAGATGTGGAAATGACGAAAAGGGGATGTATTTTTAAGCCAGAGACAGTAAGATTTGCTGATTGACTACATGGAGGCAGGGGTGGGGGATGGTGTGAGTGAAAGAATGAAGTCAAGGTGGACGTTAGATTTTTTGACCTATGAAACCAAAGAATAGGTTGTAATTTAATGAGATAGGAAGGCATCAAGAAGAACAGGGTGGGGATAGAGGGAGATTGGATGTACTGTTTGGAAAATAAGGAGTTAGTGCATATCAGTGCCTCAGTAATAGTCATTGAAATAGATGAATGAAAAACTTATGTATTTTCCTGTACCTGTATTTACTTTATTATTCAGGATTCCAGCAAGAGAAAGTAGAGGCTGTACAGTTTTGAGAGTAGCAATACTGATAAACATTAGAACTGCCTTCCACTTTTGAACCCAAAAGTTCTTAAATCCCATTAGCATAATTTGGGGGTCCAGGACCCCATGATACTATAACATGATGTGGTATATATGTGAAAATTTGTTCTTTTCTGAAATGATCCATGATTTTCATCAATTTACCACTCCAAAATAGCTAGTATGTATCCATATTAATATAACATACATTTATTAAATATCTTTTCACTCTTCTTCATTCAGTAAACTCAGAGTCCAAACTACATAAAATGTGCAGTATTGACAAAATGCTAGTGTCCTTATTCAGTTAAGAAAAAATGGGACGTGTTACATGCCAGGCACTGAGACAGGGAGTGTGCATATCCCTCCCTATGAGAGACATTCTGGCTTAATAGTTAGGAATATCAGCTTTGGATGTTAGATACACTTTGGTTCAAAATCCAATTCTACTTGCTAACTGTGTTACTGAGGGCAAGTTATAAAACTTCTCTATTTCATATCATATAATATCACTTATATGTGGAATCTGAAAAAGTGACACAGATGAATTTATATACATACTATTATATATAAAATAGCTAAACAGTAAAGACCTACTATATAGCATGGAGAACTATAATAACCTAAAATGGAAAAGAATCTGAAAAAGAATATATGTATAACTGAATCATTCTGCTGCACACTTCAGTCAGTTCAGTTCAGTCACTCAGCTGTATCCAACTCTTTACAACCCCATGTAATGCAGCATGCCAGGCTTCCCTGTCCATCACCAACTCCCGGAGCCTACTCAAACTCATGTCCATTGAGTCCGTGATGCCATTCAACCATCTCATCCTCTGTCGTCCCCTTCTCCTCCTTCCATCAATCTTTCCCAGAATAAGGGTCTTTTCAAATGAATCAGTTCTTTACATCAGGTGGCCAAAATATTGGAATTTCAGCTTCAGCATCAGTCCTTCCAATGAATATTCAGGACTGATTTCCTTTAGGATGGACTGGTTGGATTTTCTTGCAGTCCAAGGGACTCTCAAGAGTCTTCTCTAACACCACAGTTCCAAAGCATCAATTCTTCAGCTCTAAGCTTTCTTCAGTCCAACTCTCACATCCATACATGACTACTGGAAAAACCATAGCTTTGACGAGATGGACCTTTGTTGGCAAAGTAACGTCTCTGCTTTTGAATATGCTGTCTAGCTTGGTCATAACTTTCCTTTCAAGGACAAGCGTCTTTTAATTTCATGGCTGCAGTCACCATCTGCAGTGATTTTGGAGCCCCCCAAAATAAAGTCTGTCACTGTTTCCACTGTTTCCCCATCTATTTACCATGAAGTGATGGGCCCAGATGCCATGATCTTAGTTTTTTGAATGTTGTTTTAAGTTTTAAGCCATTTAAAACTTAATGTTTACATTTTAAGCTTTTTCACTCTCCTCTTTCACTTTCATCAAGAGGCTCTAGTTCTTCTTCACTTTCTGCCATAAGTATGGTATTATCTGACACACACAGTAAATTAACTATACTTCAATTTTTTTAAATATTTTTTAAGTCTTCTCTATTTCTTAGTTAAAAGATATATCTAACATAGTAAGTAAACTTTCTTCCATAAATGAGGTGTTCAACATATGGCTATGTGTGCAGGCTCAGTCACTCAGTCCTGTCCAACTCTTTGTCATACCATGGGCTGCAGCCTGCCAGGCTCCTCCATCCATGGGATTTTCCAGACAAGAACACTGGAATGGGTTGTCATTTCCTACTCCAGAGAATCTCCCCAACCTAGGGATCGAATCTGAATCTCCTGAGTCTCCTACACTGGCAGGTGGATGCTTTACCACTGAGTCACCTGGGAAGCCCTCAATATATGGTGAGATTTCTACTAATGAGCAAACTAACTCCTTAATTATAATTTAGGTTTTCAGGTAGATTTGTTTATAGGGAGAGAACACTCTAATTACAGATCATAAGCATCCAACCTGTAAAACCAGACCTAATGAATGAACAAAATAGAAATTTAGAGCCTACAGAATCACAGCCCTACCCGTAAGAAGTGTACATACCTAAATAACTACTGTGCTATTGTAACTAAAATTACACAACTCTTCATAAACTATCATGTAATTTAAAGGAAAACGTTTATTATTACTGAATTTAACTGATCTTTAAAAACTGATAGAATTTTGATTAATTCTCATATATCTAAAAGAAGCCGAGTAATAAAATTTTAGCACCTGATGTTAACAGTTGCTTAGAATACCGAACAGACTTTGGAGTCAAACTAATGCAGAGTTGCACACTGGCTCTGCCAATTAGCAAGTGTTTGTTTTTATCAGTATAGTTGATAGTTGAAGGGATCCTTTTTATCACTTAATGGTAATTAGAGATATTCTACACAAAAGTCTTCCAACAGGTATAGCACACATTAGAACCTCAATTATGACAACTATTAAGATATTATTTACTGAAAGGTCCTGGAGTTCGCTATTAATTAACAATTACTGTTAGAGTATCAAATTTCTGGTTGTGTGTGGGGTGTGTGTGTGCGTGGGGTACAATTTCCTACTCAAGGGGTTCTTCCCCACCCAGGGATAAAAGCTGTGTCTCTTGCATCTCCTGCATTGGTAGGCAGATTCTTTACCACTAGCACCACCTGGGAAGCCCACAAAATTTCTAGTTAAACAACATAATTAAACATAGAAGGGCTCCAAAGGACTCAGAGTAGGTAAGGAATCTATCACGGAGGAGTGAGGGTTGTGTATTACTGATAGCAGTGCCAAGTTAAATAAGACTTGAGTCATCATAGATGATTTTATCAATTTCTATGTGGAGAAACTTTGTACTGTTTGCTTCTCAATACAAGTCTAAAAATGATGCTTAGATTCAGAAATAAATCATGAACTTTAAATATCATGTTCAGGGACTTCCCTGGTAGTCCAGGGAACCAGGTTCAGTCCTTGGTCAGGGAACTAAGCTCCCACATGCCTGGGAACAGCTAAGCCCATGCACCACAACTGCTGAACCCAAATGCCTCAGCTACTGAAGCCTGCATGCCTGGAGCCCATGCTCCGCAACAAGAGAAGCCACCACAATAAGTAGCCCCTACTCTCCACAACTAAAGACTGCTGAAGAAATGAAGATCCAGTGTAGCCAAAGATAAATAAATCAGTTCAGTTCAGTTCAGTTCAATCGCTCAGTCATGTCCGACTCTCTGTGACCCCATGAATCGCAGCATGCAAGGCCTCCCTGTTCATCACCATCTCTCGGAGTTCACTCAGACTCATGTCCATGAGTCCGTGATGCCATCCAGCCATCTCATCCTTGGTCATCCCCTTTTCCTCCTGCCCCCAATCCCTCCCAGCATCAGCGTCTTTCCCAGTGAGTCAACTCTTCGCATGAGGTGGCCAAAGTACTGGAGATAAATAAATAAATAATAAAAATTTTATTTTAAAAAGCAGAAAAAATGTGATCTATAATCAGGAAGAAAACCACTCAATAGTTGCAGATCNGCGTCTTTCCCAGTGAGTCAACTCTTCGCATGAGGTGGCCAAAGTACTGGAGATAAATAAATAAATAATAAAAATTTTATTTTAAAAAGCAGAAAAAATGTGATCTATAATCAGGAAGAAAACCACTCAATAGTTGCAGATCTAGAGTTATATATCATCTCAAAGATATATTTTTCATTTTTTAAAAAAATATCCAATTAGCAAATGGGTTAAGAGCACAGACTCTGAGGCCTCAGTTAGCATCCCAGCTCCACCACTTACTAGCTATATGTTCATAGGCAAGTTTTTGAATCCCTGTGTGCCTCCCTTTTGTTATCTGTAAGTGAGGATTAAGAATAGTTTCTATCTATTATGATAATTTAAAAAGCAAATATTCATAAAGATCTCAGAATATTTGTCCATATAAATGCTACTATGTGTTAGTTAACTAAGTAAGTAAAAAATAAATAGTACTTTAGATCTCTGTTGACTATCATCACCAATCTTTGATAAGGTAAAATTTTCAACTCTAAGGTATAAACAAAACATTTAAATAGAAATGTAACCTTTACAGTAGTCCAAGTTTGGCATAAATCTCCCTTCCTTCCAACTTTCACCTCCCCAAGCTATTTCTTCTCCACCAAGCCAATCACATGTGAAAATGTGTACCTTGTATTGTTTTGTTCGCTGATCTTAACTCTTCACTCAGCCTAAGAACAAGAAAAGCAAGATCAAGCCTCTGCTATGCAACTCCTAGGGAACAAAGTTAATAGCACTGCTCATGATTACCTACAGCAAAGTCAAGATAGGCAGACAAGAATATTTCCTTCCCTGCCAAATTCCCAGAGCACAGAGGCACCCCATTCCTGTGGTGAGAGTTTTACCAGGATTTATACCCATATCGTGCTGCATAATGACTTTCTACCAAGCCTTCCAATGAATATCTGGTAAATTACTTAATCTCATTCTTTTCCTCTGATCTCTCCTCTGTAAACTAGGGGTTAACAGACTACGTTGTGGGATATAACGAGTTAATACACATAAAGTGCCTACATATGTATGGTGAAGTAAGACTATCATAAACATTCAGTTCAGTTCAGTCGCTCAGTCATGTCCTACTCATTGCAACCCCATGAATCTCAGCATGCCAGGTTTCCCTGTCTATCACCAACTCCTGGAGTTCATTCAAACTCATGTCCATCAAGTCCGTGATGCCACCAAGTCATCTCATCCTCTGTCGTCCCCTTCTCCTCCTGCCCCCAATCCCTCCCAGCATCAGAGTCTTTTACAATNACTGTTTCCCCATCTATTTCCCATGAAGTGATGGGACCGGATGCCATGATGTTCCTTTTCTGAATGTTGAGCTTTAAACCAACTTTTTCACTCTCCTCTTTCACTTTCATCAAGAGGCTTTTTAGTTCCTCTTCACTTCCTGCCATAAGGGTGGTGTCATCTGCATATCGCAGGTTATTGATATTTCTCCCCGCAATCTTGATTCTAGCTTATGCTTCTTCCAGTCCAACGTTTCTCATGATGTACTCTGGTTGTCAGCTGGCTTTCCAAATAAAGTCATATTCCTTGCCTCAACAAACAAATAAAAGACCTATCCTAGTTATCTTCTCATTCTAAAGGAAGTTGGAGATGGTAAATTTTTACCTGGGTATTGATGTTTTAGAAATTATTACTATATTTTTAATTATAAAAAGTCATTATTTCTATTGTACTTATTTTCAAAATAAAGATTCTTATATATTTTTTAAAAGTTACTCTAATTTAAAAATATTTTGGTAATCTGGAAAAGCATAGTAAAGAAAAGATCACTCATAATCACACTTTTCAGAGACTCACTATTCACATTTTGGAATACCTATCCTGTTTTTGTTTGTTTTTCTTTTCGCTGTATAGTCATAGAGGCTTAAAAAAGAAAAAACAACTAAAAGCCATACTCTTCTGTAGCTTCCATGATTCCACAGTATATTATGAATGTTTTTCCACATCAGTAAATATTATTCTTTGTCATGGGTCATCCTTGTAATCAGATGAGTTTTTGGAAACACTGGCCTAGCCTAAATCTCAGGGAGATGGAGAGGTAAAGAAAGACGTGGGGAGAGAAGGAGTTCATTTAAATGTGTGAGTGAAAGGTGAGTACAGTAACACACTTGGTGCATGTCTCCCTGTGTTTCCACTTGCAGATATGTTGGATGTGTGCAGAGTTGGTAGTCTTTGGGTGACAGGAGTTTAGGATTAGGTAGATGAGACTCTTTATTGCCTTGATGAATACTTCTGGATAAGGTGAACCTGTTTGCCAGTAGCATCTGGCTCCTTGAAGGTCTTCTCTGCCTAGCAGACTATTCCTCAGAGTTAGGATGTTGCCTGGTTAATTGAGACAGTCTGCTGAATAGTATGAGCCAGCAGTATCCTTTTTGGAATATCATTATACACTCAATTATATTATCTCCGTCTGCTGGCAGGGAGGAACTATTGCCATGACTGGTATAGAAGACCTTCAGGGAAAACTCTTCAGGTAAGAAGAAACTTTGACCCTTGTCAAGTCAGAGGCCAGTGCAGCGGTGTGCACATGGAGACGGGTTTGGAATCAGAGTGCTGTGCCTGCTAAGCTAAACCTTAGGAAAGTTACAGAGTGATCTACTTACTTCAGTCTCTTAAATGATCCAGGTCATGATCATTCTAACACGTGGTGGCTGAACTGAGGAGTTTTGCATGTGTTTCTGCTTTGGGATAGCTAATCAATGTGCCAGGCACTGTGGTAAAGCACTGCCATATACTCGCCTTTTTTCTCATTGCTCTCCTTTACTACTCCTCATTACGACTGAGGAAACCGAAGCTCAGAGAACTTAAATAATGTGCTAGCAAGCGTCAGAGACTGGATTCCAGAGACTGGATTCTAACCAGGATCTAACACCAAAACCCAGGACTCTTGGCCACTGTGCTGTTGTTGCCATTCCTTTCCAGAACTTTTGCCTGGTATGGTGAGGCATCATTGTAAAAACAAGAGTCCTCCTTCCTTCCATCTGGTTCTCCAACCCTATTCCAGTTAATACTTAACTGAGCATTTAATATGTGCTAGACATTTGTGAGCATTACTGCTTGGCTCTTGAGTTAACTCAGAATACAGTTGTAGCTATTCCTATTTTCAAATAAGAAGTGCCTTTAAGAGCATTTATCCATTCATGCACTCCACCAGTCTTATTTATTGAGCATCTGCTCTGTGCCTGGCTTTAAAAGATTTAACAATGATGTCAGAGCAGGGTCTCTATCCATAGAAGCTTATGTTTCATTGTGTGAAGAGACTGACAGTAAAAAAAAAAAAAAAGTAACTTAAGGTATTTGTACAGTGTGTTAGTACAATGGAAGATAGAAACATGGTAATATAGTGTAAGGCAGTTAGTTATGCTTTGGGACACTGCTTTGGAAAGAGTGATCAGAGATTCTGAGGTGATAGTTGAGTAGATTTGAGGTTGAAGGATGGGACCAGCCACATGAAAATGTCCAGACCCAGAGGAGAAAAACAAGTACAAAGGTACAGGCAAGAATGAGCTTAGAACATTTGGAGACCAGAAAAGAAACCAGTTTAGTTGGAGCACCTTTAACAAATGGAGTGATATGAGGCGAGGGGGTTGGCGGAGACCAGACCGTGTAGAATTCTTTCTAGTTGGCAGTGGAGTGACTGATTTATGTTTTATAAAGATTGCTCTGTGGTAGAATTTTAACTTCAGAGAAGAGTTTGCAAAAGGTTCAGGCAAAAATGGAAGAAGGTCAGGCCAGTTAGTATACATGTGATAGTACAGGGGAAAGATGGTGGGTAAGGGTGGCCTGGCAAGAAGTTGATAGATTCCATAAACATTTTGGAAATAGAGGCAGCATTTTCTGGTTGATTGATAACGGGAAATGAGATGGAGGGTTTTCTGGCTCAAGCAGTTCAGCGGCTATCATAACAAAATAAAGATATCTTGTTTCCTTAATTCATTTTAAAAATGAGGAAACTGAGGCCCAAAGAGGGAAAGTTTGGCTATCCCAGGGATGTCCTTAGACTAGCCAGAGCCTCCCCCCAAAGATCCTTCTGGGAAACACTAAGCTAATATTTAACCAAAACTGAGCTCACATGGTGTAATACATGATCAGATAACTTAGCACCTTGAAATAGTGGAAAGCTGTGCCAGAGCTTTAATTTTGATTAAGTAAATTCTTATTTCTCAGATGTTTTTATTTAACATATACTAGACAGTATTTTCAAGGCCATCAAAGTAAATGTATGCAAAGAAGATTCACATATAGGCTACATGGTTTACATTCAGAGTCGTGAGGTTTTAAAAACTGGTTTTAAAAACTCTTACTAAGAAAAGTTCTACATCATATTTTAGGAGTTAGTAACCAGAAGATGAAGACACTTAAAAGATTCTACAAGTTTAGATCTGGTGGTAAGGTAACTGTAAAGGTCATTGAAAAAGATAATGAATGAAAAGGACAAATGACTTTAAATTTACACACATGCGAAGAGGCTGGTGAAAATGGTCTGTGGATTTCACCTGGCTTAGCCATGGAGTGTTCAGTTGGCTGAAGTTGAGTTTAATCTCTTCCTTCTCTTTCCATGATGGGAAGTTTTATTTTTTTGGATAGTATAAACTGGGAAGAAGTTGGTCTGTCACTCATATTTTTGTAAAGGTAAAAGTACACAAAAAGGGAAGGGAACAAGTGTCTTAACTTTGTCCCACAGGCCTGTCATGACTTGATATTTTTTGCAGCTTGGGATGACCTTTGTGACTTGAGCCACTTAAAAGCAAGAACCACGTCCTCAACCTTTATTGCATTGTAAAGGCTTATGTTGGTACCAAGTAGGCTCCACTGCCTGCAAGAGCCCTATGTGGTCTGGTCTCCTGCCAGTCCTTGCAGTAAGTGCGTGGTGGGCACTCAGTAACGCTGAACTGAATGCATGTGAACCTGCCACCATTTGAAGACAGTCGATAAAAAGCTCACTTCTGTGCATTGCACTAGACAAGTAATTGCCACATGGCTGTGTTTTCCTGGTATTCAAAGGTCTGTAAAAGATCAACTTGTGGTCTTTTCTAGGAAGACTCAAGTTTTGTGAAAAGCTAGAGTGACTTATTTGATAGCCCTCAGGTATAAATCCTTAATTTGTGATTTATTCATTTTTCTCCTGTTCTTTTCTTTTTATTTGGTGGTGGTATTGTGCTTATTGACTACTAAACCAAACAAATAAATTTGAATCTTGCAAGTATTTTGTAATTCTGCCACTAGGGGCTTCCCTGTTAACATCTGCTTGCTTTGATATCTTTTAGGCCTCTCCCAGTGTGTGTCCTGTACAGTCTGTTCCCACAACAGTTTTTAAGGAGATACTGCTTGGCTGTACTGCAGCTACTCCGCCAAGTAAGGACCCGAGACAGCAGAGCACTCCCCAAGCCGCCAACTCTCCACCGAACCTTGGAGCAAAAATCCCTCAAGGGTGAGTCAGAAGTTAAAGATGTTTAATCTTGCATCCCACTGGAACGGATTGCCATTTCCTCCTCCAGGGAAATCTTCTCAACCCAGGGATCGAACCTGCATCTCTTACATCTCCTGCATTGGCGAGCGGATTCTTTTACCACTAGAACCACCAGGGAAGCCCATACTGATGTTTAATCATAATATAGAAGGGTTATTTTAGCCATGATTCGTTCTGTCTGAGCTGACATTGCTTGGGTGGCAAGATTGACCCTACATTCAGTGTTTAGAGAGAGAGTGTTAGTGCAGTGAAAATTTGATGTAACAACCTGCCATTCAGTGTATCTCAGGTTGTCAGGGGAGGTTAGTTTCCAGTTGGTCATATGCTTTCAGAGGTGATAACGTGTAGTTGGCATACAGACCTATATACAACAGGTCACAGAAAAGAAAGGGGTGTGATGAAAGAGGAGCTTTCTTTGTATAGAAAGAATGGTCTACTGAAATAGTACAAACAGCTGGAGAATAGATGTCCACTTTCCAAGGAAAGGGGAGCCAGTTGGTTGTGTGTGGAAGACTGAGATCCATGGGAGTGTTGGGTAGAGGGAGACAGGGTTCCAGTGAATGAGCTTCATCAGCCTGGACCTCAACTATAGCTGAGAGATGTAGCAGTAGAGAAAATAGTAAGACAAAACCAAGGAAGCAGTAGTTACGACTTACAGTTACTTATGTACAGAAGATAGTGGAATAAGAAATGTAAAATCTAATCAGAAATTTAAAGTGGCCAGAAGATTAATGGCGAGATGAGTTTTAAGAGAAGCATCTTTTTTAGGAGGGATAGTGGCCTGTGTAAACAGTAGTAAAGACCTAAGATAGGGCTCTGAAACTGGTGTAGAAAGGTGGGCTTGGAAGACCACTGTAGTAAATGGGAGAGTGCATGAGCACACCAGTTCACCGGGAGGACAGCAGGCTGCCAGGGAGGGAGCTTAGAGGATAACCACGGAACAGTGAGAGAGAGGGCAGGGTTGGGGGAGGTTGTTTATTCAGAGCAGAAAGAGGGGACAGTAAGAAGTGTGGTGGTACCCAAGCAAAGATGTCTGGTATGAGTGCTTCCCAGGTGGCTCAGTGGTAAAGAATCTGCCTGCCAGTACAGGAGACTTGGGTGATCTCTGGTTGGGAAGAATCCCTGGAGAAGGGAATGGCAGCCCACTCCAGTATTCCTGCCTGGAGAATCCCATGGGCAGAGGAGTCTGGTGGGCTACAGTCCGTAGGGTCACAAAGAATCAGACACGACTGAGCAACTCAACAACATGAGTGCGTCAGTGAGAACTTCTTCAGGATGAGATTTTTTGGTAGAGGCAGGAAAACTAGTGTAAGAGGGGAAAGGGACATTGCATTCTGCGAAGGAAAGAACTTTAGAACAAATTTCAGAGAAACAAAAATTCTTTAAGGATAAACCCCTGTTAAGAGTGGAGACAGAGAAGGCAATGGCACTCCACTCCAGTACTCTTGCCTGGAAAATCCCGTGGACAGAGGAGCCTGGAAGGATGCAGTCCATGGAATTGCTAAGGGTCGGACACGACTGAACGACTTCTCTTTCACTTTTCACTTTCATGCATTGGAGAAGGAAGTGGCAACCCACTCCAGTGTTCTTGCCTGGAGAATCCCAGGGACAGAGGAGCCTGGTGTGCTGCCATCTCTGGGGTCACACAGAGTCTGACACGACTGAAGTGACTTAGCAGCAGCAGCAGGGGTGGAGAGGGTACCAGATTGTTCTGTGAACAAGCACATCATCAGCTGGCTCTTCTCTTTGCTTTGGGTCCTGATCACTGACCAAACAAGCATGATATTGTTCAGTGCTAGGCTGGTAACATGTTCATAGACGGAGTTTTATGCTACCGGTGATTTTGGTTTCATGTGATACTCTGTTTTGAGGGAAAGCTAAAGTTCATTTTGCTATGAGAAATAGAACTAACATGAAGTAGTTAACTATGAGAAAACGCAGATAGAATTTAGGGTTGTGTTTTTCTTAATGTCTTAAGATATTTTTGCATAGCCATTGACTGATTACTTTTATCTCCAGCCCACAGAAATCTATCCTGAATTCTCTGATATAAGCAGTTTTCTTTTCTCTTTCATACTGCTTGCTTTAGGGAAGCAAGCAATTATTTTTGGAAGGTAGGGAAGAGATGAAAGAGGCCTAGATGCTAGTTTTCCATATTAATCTTTTTCAGATGTCATAAACAGATTTTACCAGAACTTTCTTCCTGTCTAAATACAAAGCCTGAAATACTGAGAACAAAACCAGATGTTGCCTGCAAAGTAGAGCTGCTCTCTTCAGAGTCCTCTCAGATTGGAACTGGAGACTTACAAACCCTGAGTGAGCCAAAGGGAAGCTGTTCCCAGCTGAAGGCCAGCACTGATGAGGAAAGCAGCGTGGAGTCCCTTCCTCCATCGTCGGCTGATCCTCCTAAGGAGTGCGTACCAATAAAGGCGGCTTCTGTGGCACAATTGGAAATCACCAACGCTCCTGAACTGCAGAAGCATTTCGAACATGCACCTTCCACATCTGATATCCTTTCAAAGAAGCCAGAAGAGAAACCAGCTGTCAGTAGTAACAGTCCTAATAGTTGCGTAGAAAAAAGGGGAGAACCTTCAACTTTAGACTGCCAGTCACAGAATATAAAGGCGTCTTCTGCAAAAGTAGATCCTGAAAGCTGCTGTACAAGAAGCAACAATAAATTCCAGAATGGTGAGTGTTTCTGCATATGTTTATTGGTAAAAGGTAAGAGATGGTTTTCAGTACATACATTATCTTCTTACCTTATGAGAAAATAACAGGAAAATGACAGTAGAAAAAGTTCAAAGAAAGTAAAACCCCTAAATCTTCTGAGAAATTGATTACTGTTCATATTTTGGTGGAATTGGTTCTATGTATATGGAAACACAGATGAGCTGTGAGACACAAGGGTTCCTACCAACAGTTTTACCCAGTGCATTAGTTGTAGATGTCTATCAGCAAGGATACCCTTATATGCATTTACCCTTATATGCATATACCATATGACTTAGGTGGGTCCCAGGTTTTGGTTGTAAGAAAATTTTGAAAAAAAATCTAAAGTGATCTGATTGCTTTATTGTCATCCTATAACTGATTTTTCTGTAACATCTATGTTAGAGAGAAGGAAGTGATTAAAGTTTTATGCTCACACAAGTATAGTTCAGATTTGAAGTTTTTTTAAAAAGGGAATTGCATCACTGCCTCTAGCAAAAAGATTTTTAGTTAAAGAATTTAGCAGACAGTGCTAACTTGGGACTCCCCTCTTTGCTTAAGGGAAGATCCTGCTGCACCCGTGATTTATTTTTGTTTGTTTTTAAAATTTTTGGCCACACCACACAGCATGTGGGATCTTAGTTTCCCAACAAGGGATTGAACCTGTGCCCCTTGCAGTGGAAGCAGAGTCCCAACCACTGGACTGCCAGGAAAGTCCCTTTGCATGCACAATTTAGAACTTAGTGCTCTTCTTATAGAGAAAATGGTACATTGTATTTCACGATACTTATAAGTTTGAGGATGCATTTCAGTGATGGGAGTTATTAGAAGCTCTCTTACTAGAATTAACAGAGCTAAATGGCTCCAGTAAAAATAGATTTGATAGATGTCAACTGGGTATAAAAAAAACTTGAAAAACACTTAATAAAAACGCTGTTCATTTGGATAAGTAACAGATGGATAATCCACACTCTAGCTCTTCCTGCAGGGCTCTGAAACTAGAGGGCAGGATGGGTGGATTTGACTGGGGGTCTTCCTGAAGTAGAGTTGGAGGAGATGGAAAAGAATTTTCTTTGCTGAGTAATTCTTCTAACCCGGCTTCTTCATTCTTGAGGTTTAAGTTGATATAGCTGGTAATTTGCATAAAATTAATTGCATAAGATTATACTGTTCCTCAGAAGTTATATAACTCCCCAAGAAAGTGAATATTCATGACCATGTCCCTGTTCTATTTCTTTATTCTTTTTGAGTCACCAACATTCACATTCAGCTAGTTTTTAAGGCAAATGATTTTAATATTATGTGAAGAAGCAGTAAAAGTTCTAGACCAGTAAACACACTGTACATACTGAAGTGAGTTTCAGAGTCTACCTTTGTCTTGCTTAGTATGCTGTGCAACTCTGTTCCAACTAAAATGATTTTGAGGGAAATGAGAGGCCTTGTCACATCCTGGGGTGTGCTCTCTACTGGGACTTCTGGCTGAGGAGTAAGGCAGTGTGATTAGAAGTCTACTGAGATCTCTACTATTTCCATCAGTACTGCTTGTGGATTTGGAAAGACTCCACTGGACACTGATTCTCCACTGTGTGACCTTACTTAGCGATTAGGAAACAAAAACAGGCTGGAGTTGAACAGCCACCCTTTTTTCTATTTGGTAGATGCATGGCTTCTCAGAAGTCAGTATCGCTTTTTTTCCCTTGGTTTGGTTCTGAGTTAAGAGAATCATTGATGAGGGATCAACTGCTGCACTACTCAATACAGAGCTAGCTTTAGATAATTCAACTTATTTCTAGATATTTCCTCTTTTAAGCCCAGGCAAAACAGTTGTTAAGATAATCTCTGGACTCAGCTTGGGAAAACTTGGTCCCATTCAAAGGGTGATGTGTTTTCAGTATCAGGAATTAAACTACTGATTACTTTATTTTCTCTCCTTTTTTACTTTACCTTCTCTTTCACTGAATAAGAATGTTTAAGGAGTTGAGGCCTGACAGCATCCATTTAGCATTTTAAGGTATGCTCTATTCCTGCTTTAAAAGAGAGATAACATCAGGACACATCAAAGGTGATTTATTAAAGATGCTTATTTTATTTAAAGCCTTCTTTGGTTTGAGGTCTTTCTTCTAGTTTCCTTTAAGACTGCTTACCAGCATCTCCCACCCATCTCTTGACTGGTTCCCCCAAAGTTGTGTTTTTGTTTTTTGTTTGCTTAAGAATCTACTTTCCTTTTCTCAGCTCCCTTGGACCCCAAGGTAAGGTCTTTTCTGTCGGTTTTGTATGAAATATAGTTGTCCTTCAGTATCCAAGAGGGATCGGTTCCAGGACTCCTTCAGATACCAAAAATCTGCAAATACACAAGTCCCCTACTGTCAGCCTTACCCATCTGACACTGGGCTTCTGCATTTGTAGATGCAACCAGCCACAGATTGTGTAGTGCTTTCTTTTCATTTTTAAAAAAATTTTTTGGTTGTAGATTGGACCCATGCTCCCTGCATTGAAAATGTGGAGTTTTAACCACTGGACCACCAGGGAAGTTCCTGTGTAGTATTTTCAATCTATTGTTGGTTGAACCCACAGATGCAGAGGGCTCACTGCGTGCCCAAAGTCTCTTGACTTAGAAATAGATTCTGTTCTGTATTATTTAGGTCTCTACTTTTTTCTCCCTTTAGAGACCATGTTACCATTTCCATTCAAGTTTCCCGACTCCTAAGTTAAAACATGCATTTACTTAGAATCGAAATTCTGTCTTTGGCTAAGGCTCCTAATCTTGAATGGAAAGTATGTGTGAAGGAAATTTAAGATTGTTCCACGGCCATGGGTCAGTGCTCTTGGAAGCACTTAGAAAATAACTTATAGACGGAGGGGCCTGTGTTATTTGGGTTTTGTTATATTTGGAATGGTTAGCTTGGCAGAATGCTTTAGAAAGCACATCTTAAGCCAGCCTTTTTTGAGTGTAAAAACTGACAGAATTGATTTCCACATGGTCCTCTATTGAGATAAACCTATGCCTGTGTCTTGTTAAGTTTGCAGTGAGTTTGAGTTAAGTATCTGCTTTGGAGAAGTCTGCCTGCAATGTTTATCTGTTTGGGTTTTTTTTTTTTTTTTTAATTATTTACGTATTTTTATTTACTTTTGGCTTCCTTGGGTCTTAGTTGTCACACATGGGCTCCAGAGCGTGTGGACTCTGTAGTTTGCAGCACACCGCATAGTTGCCCTGGGGCATGTGGGATTTTAGTTCCCCAAGCAGGGAGCGAACCTACACCCCTTGCATTGGAAGGTGGATTCCTAATCACTGAACTATCAGAGAAAACCCCAAATGTTTATCTTATCGAGGGTTGTGAATACAAGTATGCATTACCTTGGAATTGTGAGTCTGGAGTTTTACATTGCCAGATGGATTCACCAAATAAGAAGCATTTTAAAGAGAATAAAACTTCCAATTGTTCTGATAGTTGTTTTCAGCCATTTTCAGAAATTACAGTTGAACCAGTAACTGAGAAGAGTTCTCCCTTTGGGAAATGTGACCTTTTGACTATTCAGTCAAAGATTGATGTGATTAAAAAAAAAATCTGACATGCCATTTCCTTCATTTTTTTTTCTAGCCCCCTCTCGGAAGTCAGTCTTGACAGACCCAGCCAGACTCAGGAAGCTGCAGCAGAGTGGCGAGGCCTTTGTCCAGGACGACTCCTGCGTGAGCATCGTGGCGCAGCTGCCCAAGTGCCGTGAGTGCCGCCTGGACAGCCTGCGCAAGGACAAGGAGCCGCAGAAGGACTCGCCGGTGTTCTGCCGCTTCTTTCACTTCAGGAGGTGAGGCCTGTGGGGGAAAGATGAGGTACTCTGAGCCCTTTAATGTACTTTTCTCCCTCCTCTTCTGTCAACAGTAAGTCTAAAACTGGGAAAAGTTAGAGATGATACTTCTGATCTGTGGATTTAGGAGTCTAGATCTTATTACATGGTATTTCCTACTCATACTCCTTTTCAGTTTTTTATTTTTTTAAAGCAATAAGCTTGAAAATACAAACATCTGATTTTAGAAATAACAAACACAGAAAAATTCTGAAGGTTCTAAAAACCACCACACAAATGACTACTGTTAACTTTTCAGCACATTTTAGTGTTTATGTGGTTATAGAATATATTCAAGCATACCTATTTGTTGTATTGTATAAATACTTTGTATCTTACTTTCCCTAGTGTGTACTTTCCCAGTACGTAATAGGAACCACTTGATCATGTTGACTTTTTAAAAAAATTATTTATTTTTATTTTTGGTTCTATTAGGTCTTCGTTGCTGCATGTGGGCTTTCTCTAGTGACAGCGAGCGGGAGCTACTCTTTGTTGTGGTGCATGGGCTTCTCACTGTGGTGGCCTCTCGTTGCAGAGCACAGGCTCTAAGGCTTGAGACTCAGTAGTTGCAGCATGTGGGCTCAGCAGTTGTGACTCATGGGCTTTAGTTGTTTCCAGGCACCCGGAATCTTCCCAGATGAGAGATCACACCTGCATCCCTTGCATTGGCAGGCAGGTTCTTATCCGCTGTGCCACCAGGGAAATCCGATCATACTAACTTTTTTCAGGAAATATTTTTGAATAACTATGAAAGAACCCATAATAATGATATTTGAAAATGGACTTAACCTATTCCCTTGTTGGTATTCAGATTATTGTGTATTTTTTGCCACTAAATACAGAGATGATCATCTGTTGTCCATCTCTCTGATTATTTACTTTGGATGAGACTGGAAGTGTCCTTACTGGGTCAGAAGGTGTGTATTTTAAGGCTTTGATACATTGCCCTGGAGGAATATTGCGCCTGCATCCATGCCCTCTGGCAGCTTTTGAGCATTCCTGTCTCTATGCCAGCAGGAAGGAGGTGTATCTTTAAAAAAAATTCTTTCTACTTTTATAGGCAAAAGTTTTCATTTTTGCATTGCTTTTTTAATTTTAAAGTCAAATTTAATTTTCTTCAAATTGTTCCATCCTGAGTGAAGAGAAAGGTAGCCTTCTGGTCTTTTTGATATATAAATGAGCTGTGGTGTTCTGGGTATAGATGAGCTTTTAGATATGATACATTTTCTCAGAAATCTAGGTAGAATTTCAGGCTCAACTAACTCTAATCATAAACAGAAGTGTTGCCTTTAATTTCTTCCTATGTCTCCCCATTTAGTTTTATCAAGATTCAAGATTGCTGATGAACTGAATTAAATGCACAAGCATTTTAGATCATTTTGTCTGTGCTGGTAACTTTCAGATTCAAGGTTATTTAGTGAACAAGAGTTATTTTAGATGGTAGGTTGTTTGTCCTATTCATTCCTGAGTAAATTGTAAAAGCCCCATAGTAAAGTGTGTGTAGCATTAGAACTCTGATGAGTATTAAGCCAGTGTGGAACAAACTCACTTCTTTGGTAAAAAGAATGTTATAATTTTTAAAATAGAGCCTTTTCCCCCCTGATGTTTACAGTGATGATCGATACTGTCATAAGTGCCATCAGGTTTGTTTCCCATTGTGTTCTGCACATGAAATAGGGGAGGGGAGGGTCTCGGTGAAGTTCAGTTGCCATATCCTGTTTACTGTCTCCTCCCCATTTGAAATGTCTTCCAAATTTATTTTTTGGAATTATGACTAGCCCTCATTTGGAATGTCAGTTAAAAACTGTGGGCTCCTAGAAATAACATTTGCATCTGTTAATGCAATTCCCCATGTGCTTCCAGTTCTGGACAAATGACTTTCCTAAGGCACAATTTCCTGCATCTCATGGGCTCAAAAAATTTTGGCAACTGCCCAATGACTAGCAAAGAAATTGCAGATCCTGTATTTTTTCTTGCCTTTATGTGAAATAGCATTTCCTTGACATGCCGTCTGTTACATAATATCTACCTGTTCTTGCAAAGCCAAGCTTAATTAGTGTCTCTTAACATGAAGTCTCCTTAATATTGGCCCCACCAGACTTACAGTCAGCAGTCTTCCTCTGACTCCTGTAAGACTCCCGTGATTGCTATGATAACCTGTCATATCCTGCTTTTATGTCTCCAGCTAGATTGACATATATTGTTGTGTTTAAATAAATCCCAGGCTACTACACAACCTAGGAAAAACATAATAGATGTCAAAGATGTATTAGAAGGAGAATGTTGAGAAAATACTCAGCTTTTGGCTCCACCTTCCTAGGTACCAAGGCCCATCTTAACACCGCCTCTTATTCCAGAAACTTGCATGGTAATTTACAGCTAGAATTCCTAAGGATTCTGAATACCTCATGATTTCATGTGGTTATGGCTTCAGTGATATCTAGGGTTAGCCTTCCTCTGCTGAGCATTAATCTTTTAGCAGTAGTTATATTCAGATCTGACCAGGTTATTTATCACCTTTTGTTTGTTGTCAGTTTACTTCTGTGACATCTTGTGATTGTTCTTGCTATTAACTTCCATATCAGGCAGGTTCAATAGCTGTGCCTAGAGGTGACAAGATTAGATAACTGGTTGGAATGTAAAGTACACCTCCTCTCCCCTCATCTTTTGGGGGAAAATCTTTATACTGATGCTACCACATAGCAAATTGGCTATAACTAGCCATGGAGATTATAGAAAGCTGGAAGGAAATGAGGTTGATATAAATATTTAAATAGTACCAACAAGGTGTAAATCAATATTTTATATATGTAACATGCTTTTTTTTTCCTTTCACTTCTTCTAGGTTACAGTTCAACAAACATGGTGTATTGCGGGTAGAAGGCTTCTTAACACCAAACAAGTATGACAGTGAAGCAATTGGCTTGTGGTTGCCTTTAACCAGAAATGTTGTGGGGATTGATTTGGACACAGCAAAGTATATCCTGGCCAACATTGGAGACCACTTCTGTCAAATGGTGATTTCCGAAAAGGAAGCTATGTCAACTATTGAGCCACACAGTAAGAGCATCTCTTAGGGGGTAGGATTTTGAGTCCAACTTGACTTTCATTCCTAAATGACACCTAAGTCCAAATTGTGTGGGTTTCATTTTCACCTAGAAGTTTAGATGACTTTGGTATACTGAGGTTGCATTTTTTCCCTTGTGACAGATTCTGCCTGTTGATTTAATCAGAGTCAGTTACCTCTCTTTGGAGGTTGTTTAGGTTGTTTACTAAAGGAGTGGAACTCCTTTTTTGTTAAGAAAGCTAAAGTGGTGGAATTTGCACAGTGTGACCAGCAGTCTGGGCTCACCTTCAAGGGATGAGGCAGTCTCACGCTTTCTTCCCCCATTGTCTCTTTCACAAATGATTGAAAGCAAAAAGTGAAGCCTTTTCATTCCTCTAGTAGGTATCTTTTCAGACTTTGTGTAACGATATATATTTCAACATAAGCATCTGTACATACCAATGTTAAGAATTTTTATTATAGGAATCAAAATTGGTTCCAGGAACTAACTGAAGCTAGTTTAAGCACCTAAATAATATATTAGTTAGGTTTGATTATTCTTGTATCTCAGAGTTCAGGGAATGGAAACTGGGGCATTCCCAGGAGTGGAAGTTCAGCACTAGGTGGGGAGTAACGTTGTGAACTCCGTGGATGGCTGAAGTCCTACTGAATTGAAAAGCAGCTTTAGAATCACTCTGTTCTGTTGGGCAATAGAGACCCTGATAAGTTACGAATCATATTAAAGTTTTTTTCCTGTGATCTTATATTTAGGACAAGTGACTCTGGTGTTTCATTTTCAGTAAAGATACGAAAGTTTTCTTCTTACATACTTTTAAGTAAAAGAAGATTTAAAGAATTCTTAAGTAACTGATCTAGAGGTGGTATATGAGTGATTGGAATGTAAAAACACTTCTTTGAAATATGTTAATAGCTTCCTGAATCAGCAAGGCTATTGTTAAGTTGTCTGAAAAATGTGGGTTTTTATTTTTTCATTCCAAAAAAACCACAGTTGTCTTTTTAAGAGCATAATTAAGAAACTTGGTCCTTAAAGATGTATATGTGATTAGCCTTTCCTTCTTGGTTGTCCTGTTCTTTTCATTTCCTCTGTGACAGGCTGGTCAGTTGGAGAGAGGAACTCTCTGTGAGTGATCCTGAAGGATGCTACTACAGGGTGTTCGTAGAGAGGGGGGTGAGACGGTGCCCTCTGCTCCTGAGGTTAGGAAGCAGGTCCCAGCCTTCATACCTTTATTCTGTCTTTTCAGTGACAGTCATTGAATAGATGGCTAAGAGGTCTAAGACTACTCTCTAATAAAACAATCTAATCCAGTGACCAAGGTGAAGTGCATAAAATCTCGTCTGTAAAATGCCTGAAGTGAAGTGAAGTTGCTCAGTCGTGTCCGACTCTTTGCAACCCCATAGGCTGTAGCCTACCAGGCTCCTCCGTCCATGGGATTTTCCAGGCAAGAGTACTGGGTTGCCATTTCAAGGTCTATGTATTATGCCCTGAACTTTCACGTTGTAATGAAATGACAGAGGTTCACTCAGCAGTTGGATTAATTTGAAAAACTGAAGTTAGTCATGTGTTTTATGGTCAGTCTGAAGAAAAAAGTCACCACTGACTAGATTAGAAAAAGATGTATGTTCTCCTTAGAACACAAATGTGACAGTACTGATCCTGTCTTGTTCAGGAGAGAGAGAGACAGTGATCTTCTGATCGAGACATTGGGCTTTTCTGTGACCCAGAAAAATGTCCTCCCTTTGCTTCTCCTTCTTGAAGCTTTCTGATGCTGTATTTGGCACTCCTCCGTCAGGTGGAAGGCCCCTCCCTCCAGTTCTCAGAGCTTGGCCACTGGAACAGAAGATGCTGCTTTGTAGAAGTCTAGGTTATGCCTCCGTCTGTTGACTATTCAGTTAGTGTGAGTCGGTCCTGGGGGGCCCTTGTCACTCCTGGCTCTAGCAAAACTGAGTTTCTGTCTCTGGTCTGTGAAGGAACCAACTTTGGACTGTTGTGCCTTCACTAGTTAATGGGCTGCTCCCTCTAGGTTCCCTAAGCACCTGGAGGGTTTTTAATGAGCCGTCTTAGAGGTTTCAGGGCATCTGTGAATAACCAGACACTCTGCGCTGAAGGTTGGGTTTGTGAATTTGAGTGAAATGTTTTTTTCTTTGGAGAAGCGTGGTCCGTGCTATCTTTATAGTCTCAGAGGGTCTCATGACCCAAAAGTTGAAGAACCACTGCTCTCTGATACCTGTGTCTAAACCCCAACTTGCATAACCAATGCTGTTTTCTTCATTGACTTACTCAGCAGGACTTCCTACGCACCAGCAGTGTGCAGAACTCCTTGGAGGGTGGGGTAGAGGTGGAGATCTGAGCAGGAATTCTGCTTGCATGAAGTTTAGTCTCCTTGTTGCTGTTACGTTGCTGAGTCATGTCTGACTCTCTGTAACCCCATGGACTGCAGCACACCAGCCTTCCCTGTCCTTCACTGTCTCCTTAGTTTGCTCAGATTCATGTCCGTTGAGTCAGTGATGCTATCTAACCATCTCATCTTCTGCCATCCTTTTCTCATTTTCCCTTCACTCTTTCCCAGCCTCAGAGTCTTTTCCAATGAGTCGGCTCTTTGTATTAGGTGGCCAAAGTAGTAGAGCTTCAACATCAGTACTTCCAATGAATATTCAGTTAATTTCCTTTTGGATTGATTTAGTTTGATTTCCTTGCTGTCCAAGGGATCGCAAGAGTCTTCTTCATCACCACAGTTCAAAAGTATCAGTTCTTCGGCCCTCAGCCTCCTTTATGTCCAACTATCACATCCATGCATGACTACTGGAAAAAAACATAGCTTTGACTAGATGGGCCTTTTTTGGCAAAATGATGTTTCTTTTTTTAATACACTATCTAGGTTTGTCATAGCTTTTCTTCTAAGGAACAGGGTCTTTTAATTTCGTCGTTCCTCAAGGGAAGCGAAATTGCCCTTGACTGTGTGCCGTGCTTAGGGAACCAGACTCAGAGAGGCCTGAGTCTGGAGTGCAGATACAAGCTGATGGGAATGCATGCCTGGGGCGGGGGCTTAGGATGGGCTCTGGAGGCTAAACAGTTACTGGAAGCTCCAGTGAGAGGGGGTAATGGCACAAACTCCCTCCCCCTTCATGTTTTATTTCGGGGGCCCTCTCCTCCCCAAAACTAAGTGGATTATTGATTTTCGTAGGACAGGTTGCTTGGAAGCGAGCCGTCAAAGGTGTGCGGGAAATGTGTGATGTGTGTGACACCACTATCTTCAACCTGCACTGGGTGTGTCCCAGGTGTGGGTTCGGGGTGTGTGTGGACTGCTATCGGATGAAGAGGAAAAACTGCCAACAAGGTGAGAGCTGACTTCATTTTTCTCCCAGCCCCTTCTACTCTTAAATTAAGCCTCTCACTGATGTGCGGGTGATGGATTTATGAAACTTGTGGGGCCAGAGTCCATAAAGAGCCAGTGACTACAAATCAGTTCTTTGCAGGTGCTGCCTATAAGACTTTCAATTGGCTGAGATGTGTAAAGAGTCAGATACATGAACCAGAGAACCTCATGCCTACACAGATCATTCCTGGAAAAGGTATTTCATGGGGTGCAATGATTTTGTTTTGCCTGTGTTTTGATTAGCTCATAGGGGCTGGTAGTTTGGTTTTGCTTTGTGTAATATAATTACTTGCTCTCTTTATTTTAGTATGTACCATAAATTGTCCAGAAGTGTGTTAAATAATGCCCCCAAAGTTTTTGACTATGGCTTTGTAAATAGTTGTTTAAAAGGAAAGAAAATGGCGCATTTAGGAGAAAGCATACTTAGGATGAAAAGGAAGGAGTGTAAGCCCCTAAAATGCATGCTAAGTCAGTTCAGTCCTATCTGACTCTTTGCAATGCCATGGACTATAGCCTGCCAGGCTCCTCTGTCCATGGGATTCTCTAGGCAAGAATACTGGAGTGGATTACCATGCCGTCCTCCAGGGGATCTTCCTGACCCAGGGATTGAACCCGCGTCTCTTCTGTCTCCTTCATTGGCATGCAGGTTCTTTAGCACTAGCGCCACTTGGGAAGCCCACTCTAAAATGCTGAAACAAGTTATCTTGTTAGAAATACCAGCTTCTGCTTTGTAATGTTGAGGTTGAAAGTACCTAATATTCTTGTTCAGATGTTTGCCTGTGCCCTTTTTTTAGCCCTCTATGATGTTGGAGACATTGTTCATTCTGTAAGAGCAAAATGGGGAATAAAGGCAAATTGTCCCTGTTCAAACAGGCAGTTCAAACTCTTTTCAAAACCAGCCTCAAAGGAAGACATAAAACAGGTATTACTGTTTATGCTGGATTCACCATCCTTGTTAATTGTTGTCTGTCTGTTTTCAATAACCTGAAGATTTCTATAGTATATTAGAAAGGAACATGGGGAGAGCTGTCAGTGGAAAGAAATGGTTCATCTGTTTCATGTGGCACTTTATAGACCCATTCTCAAGTTTTACATTATTTTTGCAGACTTTATTTGTAGTCTCTTTTTAATAGGATTTTAATTTTCATTCCTTGAAAAAGCAAAACCTTTTCTGTTACAGTCTACTTAATAAATTGCTATCAAATTTGTATAGGTTTTTAAACTTACTATAGTTTTACACTGTTAAAATTTTTCAGATAAGCCTAACATTTTTAAATTACTAAATATATTTTACCTGTAATAAATATATAAAGAATTGAAGGAAATAATACTGAAACGATCCTTTCTGTATCTCTCACTCAATGTAAAAATGTGCACATTTCCTTGGTGCTCACAGGCCTCTTTATTTCCTTTATGTCTGTCATCACATCTACCCCTCTTATTCTTCCTTACTCCTTGTTTTTAGTAATCAGAAATTATTTTACATTTTTATGAAGCTGTGGTGTGGAAGGCAGCATTGGGAGAAGAGTTTTGATCGTTGGAGTCAGAACTGAATTTGAATTCTTTTTCTGCCACTTTCTAGTTGCATAACTGGCTCAAATGAACTGATGTGTATGTGCTTTAGCTCCCTCATCAGTAATAGAGGAATAATAATGCCAGTAAGATAAGTGGTGGGCTCTGTCTGTACAGTTTGTTTGTTTGTCGTTTTTGTTGTTGGTCATGTTCGGTTCATGTTTTGAGTTCTTGTTAGGGCTCTCATCACTTTTTAAAGCTTCCTACGCTACACTAAATCAAAAGAGCATTTCCTTTTTCTGCATTTTCCCACCTCCTCCTGAATTCACAGCTGTATTTCCTACACTGCCTTATTTACTTGTTTAGTCACTGGATTTTGAGTGCTTACTCATGACACTGGAGTGAGGGGAACAAACTGGGCATTTTAAAGAAACATGGTGGATGGAGTGATAGGAATATGAATGAATATGAGATGCTGCTACAATAGTAGGGGTGTATCTTACATCCTTCACATCTTACACTTTCTCTAGTAATACTTAAAAAATTAAAATCTCTTCTATGCAGTTCTGTTCTATTATTGCAAGATTACTGCAACTGTGATGATTTCCAGGGCTATTGGGTGGTTTTGTTGCAGATATTTCTCTCCTACTGGTGAGCAGTTAGGGGAGAAGATAAGAAGAAAATGCAGTTTTCCAGCCTGTGTCAAGTTCTTCTTTTTTACTCAACACAGACTTCCTTAACTGGAGAAAAAGCGACTCTTGGTACCATGCTCCCGCAGAATCCCTCAGGGTTGGAGCCAGTGACTGTGGGTGGGGAGGCCACCTCCAAACCAGCCAGCAGTGTGAAACCTGCCTGTCCGGCCAGCACGTCTCCTTTGAACTGGCTGGCAGACCTAACCAGTGGCAATGTCAACAAGGAGAACAAGGGTGAGTGTATCCTGCCTTCCAGAACTTTGGTTTGTTCCCAGAGGGACTTGGCAACCTCAGTTACTGGGAGAACAGAGTGGTGAGAAGCAGTGTGCAGGGTTAGGGGTTCCCTGTAGTCACCTGAGACCTGACACAGTTGCAGGCCCAGGGAGAACTTTTGCTGGTGATAGAAGTCATTGTTAAGCTTCTGTTTGGCAGGAACAGCATGGGCTGACTTGTTAGTTTCAATAGTAATTTTTTCCTTTCTGTCTCTACCCTGTATATATTTCCTATTCTGTCTAAATGGGAACACTCTGTCTTCAACTTTGTTTTTCTCATTCATGCTGTTTTCTCAGGATGCTTGATTGTAGTATAAAGAGCATGGATTTGGAAATCAGGTATTGAGAATTTAGGTGATTCTGCTTTCTGGCTGTTTTACAAGAAAAAAAAATTGCAGATCAGTTTCTTTCACGCAGAGATACTAAACATCTCAGTGAATACAATTCAGCACAATAAATAAAGGACTTAACACGGGGTGACCCAGCAGGGCTTGAGAAGTGCAGCTGCAGTTTTAACATTGAAAAAGTGGGAAAAAGTCATGTGAGGAGATATAGAAAAAGAGTAAAATCCAAAACCTGCTTATAATTAAAACAAAAAACTTAGAAACAGAAGGAAATATCCTTAATGTAATGAGTTTCTACGATAAAGTTGACAGCAAACATGTCAAATTATTACTGAATTTTTTAATCCGTTGAATACTTTTTAAGGTATTCCCTCTGTGTTCAGGCATACGAGGATTCCTGTCTTCAGCCTTTCACTAAACATTGTACTGGAAGTCCTGGCTATTGCAGTGAAGTGAACAAAAAGATGTTAGGATTGGAAAGAAAGAGATAAAACTGTTGATATTTGTGAACAATCTATGCATGTGAAATTCTAAGAGAATCTGTATTTATAAATACTATCAAGGTTGATAGTTACAATGTTATTTACAAAAATCAGTTGTATTTTACATACCAGAAACAAATAAAAAGTACAGTTTACCATAGTATCACTTTGGGTATTGAATGTTTATATATGTATACTATATATATATATATGTAATAGCAGTTGGAAATCCTTATCAAAATCAGTAATATCATTAGTATGTATCCTAAGTTTCCTGGTCCCATAGTAATTCTGTTAATAGAAGACTAGTAAGGGCTCTGCCTTTCAGAATGCTTTTCCATCTGGATGTTTCTGGTTTCCTTTTTAGAAAAGCAACCAGCGATGCCAATTTTAAAGAATGAAATCAAATGCCTTCCACCCCTCCCCGCCTTGAGCAAATCCAGCACAGTCCTCCACACCTTTAACAGCACAATTTTGACACCTGTAAGCAACAACAATTCAGGTTTTCTCCGAAATCTCTTGAATTCCTCTACAGGAAAGGTATGTATTTGTCTTATTGTTTATACTCTCCTCCGCCCCCCACGCCCCTCAATAAAGATGAACAGAGTCAGAGTAGAAGAGAGTAGAGAAGCTAAAATAGAAAGTAGAAAGAAGGATGTGAGTCCATTGCTTTCTTCCTTCATGGATACAAAGGCCGTATCATCGGCAGATGGACTTCACAGCTTCTAATTCGTGGCTGATGGGCTTTGGGGTACACTGATGGGCTGATTCTAATTCTTGGCTGATGGGTGCACTTTTTCATGTACCACATCTGAGAGCTGTGATATCAGGTAGAGTAAGAAGACTTGCCTCTGTGAGAGTTCTGGCCTGGGTTCTTCCCTGGGTATCCTACTGTTAGAGGAATATAGGGTTTATTGATGGTAGGGAATGACATGTTTAAGACATGTTCTTTTTCAAATTCAGACAGAAAATGGACTCAAGAATACACCAAAAATCCTTGATGACATCTTTGCCTCTTTGGTACAAAATAAGACCTGCTCTGATTTATCAAAGAGGCCCCAAGGACTGACCATCAAGCCCAGCATTCTGGGCTTTGACACTCCTCACTACTGGCTGTGTGATAACCGTCTGCTTTGCCTGCAAGATCCCAACAACAAGAGCAACTGGAATGTGTTCAGGGAGTGCTGGAAACAAGGGCAGGTAAGGGGCCTCTTGCCCAGCCCCGCCACATCCCCTTCCCAGTGCCTTTGGTAGCCTTCTGACAACCTCACCCCACAGCCCCTCCCCTCCCCCACTTCCTGGATTTTAAGTGCTATATACTTTATCTCTTTTTTTCTGTACTTTATTGTTTAGGGTGAATACAATCAGTGTGGCTGTGAGTCTTATTTCTTACCACAAACATTGCTGAGCTCTATTCTCTGATGAGGTTTTGGTTTTGATTGCTTCCAACCAGTCATCTTTGGATCTTTTATTTTTTTATTTTATTGTTTTTGACTGTGATGGGTCTTCATTGCTGCACACAGGTTTTCTCTCACTGCAGAGGTGGAGGCTACTCTTTGATGTTATGTACAGGCTTCTCATTGCAGTGGCTTCTCTTGTTGCAGAGCACAGGCTTCAGTACTGTAGTGCTCGGACTCAGTAGTCATGGCACACAGGCTTTGCTGCTCCACAGCATGTGGGATCTTCCCAGACCAGGGATTGAACCCATGTCCTCTGCATTGCACAGCAGATTCTTAACCACTGGACCACCAGGGAAAGCCCCATCTTTGGAATTTTGATGAGTGCTCTCTGGGCTCAGTGATTCTTGTGTGATAAATGTCAGTTGGAGAATTGGGTGTATGACTGAGGCTAATGAAGTTTGGGGGATTAGACAAAATAGCATAAAAATCAGGCGTCCCTCTTCCATGAATTATAACCTTATGCTGAAGACAGTTTTAGGTGGCCCTGAGCCATGTAGTGTCAGCCTGGAACTGGTGTGTAGTCTCCCAGGCAGGAGCCTGCTTTAAAGGGCAGTGATGTTCCATCTTAAGTTTTGGTTGATAGTTTAGGTGATGATGCTTGGCTTTGTGGACCTGCTTCTTTGCTTTCTTGTTTTGGTTTATGTTTTCTGGATCTCTGTCTTCTCTTCCGGACCAAACAGAATCCTCGCTAAAGGAATAGTTTGCTCTTGGACAAGGCCAGGACTTGGAAATTGCCAAATAGAAAAATGTATGTATTTAACAACAAAAAAATTTTTTTCAGTCCTGTTTACTAACACGATTCTGTCATGATGACAATGACAGACTGAATACAGTCCACTGACATGTTTCGTTTGGATTACATAATAACTTGCTTGATTCTTTTGTTTATTTTAGGTAACTTTTATTGGAGTTCAGTTGCTTTCCATTGTTGTGTTAGTTTCTACTGTACTAACACAGAGTGAATCAGGTATAATGGTCCTATTTTAGTCTCTTAGTCATGTTCAACTCTTTGTGACCCCATGGACTGTAGCCCGCCAGGCTCCTCCGTCCATAGGATTTGTCAGGCAAGAATACTGGAGTGGGTTGCTTTGCTTTTCCAGGGGATCTTCCCTACCCAGGGATTAAATCCAGATCTCCTGCATTGCAGACAGATCCTTTGCCACTGAGCCATCGGGATAGCCATATAAATATATCCCCGCTTTTTTAGACTTCCTTCCCATTTAGGTCACCACAGAGCACTGGAAAGGGTTCCCTTGAGCTGTACAGTAGGTCTTGTTTGGTTTTTTGAGGATTACATAATGGTTTTTAAAAGTTGAACTTGTTGCAAATATTTTAGTCAGGCTATTTCACATGAAAATGAGGACTTCTGGCTTACCTTGGGTAACCAAAAGACTGAGTGATCTCAGGGTCATGTTCCTGGCTGGTTAACAAGAGGCTGCAGGCCAGTGGCAACACCCGCCTCAGACAGGGCACTCTTGCTGCCTTTGTCTCTCCTGCATGTCTCTGGCCCTGAGCCATGGTGTTGGTGTTCTGTGAGTTGTGGGATCTGAATCAGAAGGTGTGATCCTTCCTTTTCAAAGCTTGCTAGTTAATTTGAGAACAAGGGGTGTGTGTAGCAGGTAAGTGAAGACATGAAATGCTATGGGAACCCAGAGGACTATGGTGTCATTTTGGGAGCTGTGCCTAAGGACCAGCCTCAGAGAAAAAAATCAGCAGCTGTTTGAGGAGGGACGGCCTCGGGAGAGGGGACAGGGCTGGGGGAGTTCAAACTGGAGTCTTCATTTTCCTCTCCTAGCCAGTGATGGTGTCAGGAGTGCACCACAAGCTGAACACTGAACTCTGGAAACCGGAGTCCTTCAGGAGGGAGTTTGGAAACCAGGAAGTAGATCTCGTTAACTGCAGAACCAATGAAATCATCACAGGAGCCACAGTAGGAGATTTCTGGGATGGCTTTGAAGATGTTCCGAGTACGTATTACAGACCCTTTAAGGGGCTGAGGGTGTGAAGGGGGGTGGGGGGTGGAGCAGAGGAGCAGCAGGAGCTGGCTGTCCTTCAGTGGGAGCAGCAACATTTTCTGTGAGTCTGGAGTTTAAAATTTTTATCTTACCTCCTCCTCCCTTTCTTTTTACAAATTCCGTGCATTTGAACAGAGGCAGATTCTCTCGGTAGTTCCTTTGAGAGTGAGATTTTAGTCACTTCTTCTTCAGGTGACTCCGTGTCTGTCCTGTGACAGACATGTGCCCAATGGCGGGGGGTGGGGAACACAGAGCCAGGGCTTGTGCCTCCAGGGTGGTGGTTTTATGTAGCTCTGCCATTTAACAAGAGGATTGTCAGTCTGTTTAACAAGACAAGCTGAGCTGAAAGTGCCAGGGAATGCGTCCTTTTCACACAGCTGAGCCTGGTTACTGCCTCCTCACTTGGTCAGGGGCCGTGTGTCTGGTGCTGAGGCTGGGTGCTTTATGTGACTGGCCAGTCAGCAACGTGTTGACAAGCGCTCTGTGAGCCCCAGCACCTGTCGTCAGGCTCCCGCCCCCCAAGAGGGTTTGGCCAGTTCGTTCTGTAGACTCTCAATTCAAGTTTGCTCATTTCTCATTCTTTTAAGGCATACCTTCACCTTGTAATCTCTTGCTTCCTTTTTGTCTGTTACTCACATGTACAGGTTATGGCCCACACTTTGAACAAACTTTATAACCAGGTATAGCTGACTTTAAGTAGAGTGTAATGGAGGCTTCCACACATGAAGGTTAAGGTGGAGTTTCAGACATCAGATGTTTACCTGGGAATCAAAGTCTATGAAATGAAAGAGGAGGCAGGTGCAGTGTAGAGTTAGTGAAGCCTTGGCACACCTAACAGGGAGCTCTGGAGCAAGCGTTGCCCCTCGTGGTCTCAGACTGGTCTGAAGTGAGGAAGAGTCAGGGCCTGTATCCCTTCACCTCCCTCAGGCCACGGGAAGGGCAAGACCTGGCAGGCAGCTCTCTGCAGCTGGGGCCGACCACAAAGCTGTGAGGGCAGCAGGTCCTTTGAAAGGGGATCTTGCCATTCAGTTGCTCAGTCATGTCTGACTTTTGTGACCCCATGGACTGCAGCATGCCAGGCCCCTCTGTCCTCTGCTGTCATCCTCTGTTGACCCCTTCTCCTCCTGCCCTCAGTCTTTCCCAGTATCAGGGTCTTTTCCAGTGAGTTAACTCTTCACATCAGGTGGCCAAAGTATTGGAACTTCAGTATCAGTCTTTCCAGTGAATATTCAAGGTTGATTTCCTTCAGGATTGACTGGTTTGATCTTGCGGTCCAAGGGACTCTCAAGAGTCTTCTCCCAACACGACAGTTCAAAAGCATCAATTCTTTGGTGCTCAACTTTCTTTATGGTCCCTCTGTTACATTCCTATATGACTAATTGAGAAACCAAAGCTTTGACTGGAGGGATCTTTGTCGGCAAAAGGGGATATAGAGGCATTCCAGTTAGCCCTGGGTTCAGATCCTAACTCTTGATATGTACTTGCTGTGAATGTGAAGTGGCTTATTTCATTTTTCTAGGGCTCACATGCTTCCTCATGCCTGCAGATGGTTAAGGCAGCCCAAAGTCCATGGCAGCCTACCTTTTCCACATTGATCTGGCCAGACCCCAGCGCACCACCCACACTGAAATGTCACTGATGTTCTGAGCAGACACTGTACCCTGTATTTTTCTGTGTTTGTTGTGTACCTATTTAAGTTATATTATGGAACAGTACTTGGCTGATCATCAAATACTTGTATACAAACATAAGTCCTCAAGAATATAGGGTTTGAAGTCAAACCTGGGTTCCAGTTTCAGTTCTTACTGCTTAATAGCTGGATGACCTCAGTCATCTTTCAGTCAACTGACCTCAGTCAATTTCCTCATCCAAAAGTAGGAATATTATGTAGTGCCAGAAATCACTGGGAAATTGGATTGAGTTGTAAGAACTAAATGGATTTAAAATGCTCAGAAGAGGCTAGAACACAGTAAGAGGTGTGAAATAATAGTTATCATTGCTGTTAATCATGAGTCATGGCTATAAATCGTAATTTCAGCATATCTTTTTCAATTAGAGGTTCTTGGTTCCGTGACATGACCTGCAATGGTTAATTGTCTATTATAGGAAAATAGTCTGACTAAACCCTTTATGTATCATCCAGAAGAAGGGAGGTGGGGGGTGGCTGGAGGGTGAGGAGAGTGGACCCACTGTCTCTGGACCGAACATCAGGTTGTTTTGGTCTCTCTGAGCAAAATAAGTCATTTCTATTTCATGCTGGCCTCTGAAAACTGAGGTTTCTAGACATCTGTGACCTTTGATTGTTAAAGTGCTACGCTATTTGATATTTGGGAAGCTGCTTGCTTCTTCTGGAATACTGATCAGGAGGAGACTGGATCTATCAAAACACTACCTATGTAACATGGACAAAAGGGAGCAGCTAAAATCTCAAAGAAGCAGTTTGAGACAGGGCTCTCAAAACGAATCCAGAGAAGACAGGGCTCTAAGACAAATTACTCAGTGATCTTTATTTTACTACCCCTTGCTGGGTATAATCGATTTCCTGACACTGAACAAATGAAATGGTTGGTAATTTGCAGAATGTGAATGTTAGAGTTAATATTTGTATATCAAAAGAAGAGAGGCAAAGGAGAAAAGGAAAGATATATCCATCTGAATGCACAGTTCCAAAGACTTAACAAGGAGAGATAAGAAAGCCTTCCTTAGTGATCAGTGCAAAGAAATAGAGTAAAATAATAGAATGGGAAAGAATAGAGATCTCTTCAAGAAAATTAGAGATACCAAGGAAACATTAAAGGACAGAATGGAACAGAAGCAGAAAATATTAAGAAGAGATGGCAAGAATACACAGAAGTACTCTACAAAAAAGATCTTAATGACCCGGATAACCACAATGGAGTGATCACTCACCAAGAGCCAGACATCCTAGAGTGCAAAGTCAAGTGGGCCTTAGGAAGTATCACTATGAACAAAGCTAATGGAGGTGATGGAATTCCAGCTGAGCTATTTCAAACCCTAAAGGATGATGCTGTGAAGCACTGCACTTAATATGCCAGCAAATTTGGAAAACTCAGCAGTGGCCACAGGGCTGGAAAACAGGTCAGTTTTCATTCCAAACCCAAAGAAAGGCAATAAAGAATGTTCAAGCTACCGCACAATTGCACTCCTCTCACACGCAAACAAAGTAATGCTCAAAATTCTCCAAGCCAGGCTTCAACAGTATGTGAACCAAGAACTTCCAGATGTTCAAGCTGGATTTATAAAAGGCAGAGGAACCAGAGATCAAATTGCCAACATTTGTTGGATCATAGAAAAAGCAAGAGAATTACAGAAAAACATCTTCATTGACTATGCTAAAGCCTTTGACTGTGTGGATAATAATAAACTGGAAAATTCTGAAAGAGATGGGAATATCAGACCACCTGACCTGCCCCTTGAGAAACCTATATGCAGGTCAGGAAGCAACAGTTAGAACTGGACATGGAACAACAGACTGGTTGCAAATTGGCAAAGGAGTACATCAAAGCTATATATTGTCATCCCTGCTTAGTTAACTTACATGCAGAGTACATCATGAGAAACACTGGACTGGATGAAGCACAAGCTGGAATCAAGGTTGCTGGGAGAAAAATCAATAACCTCAGATATGCAGATGACACCACCCTTATGGTAGAAAGCAAAGAGGAACTAAAGAACCCCGTGATGAAATGGGAGGGGGAAAAAAGAGAGAGAAAAAAAAAAAAAAAAGACCTCTTGGTGAAAGAGGAGAGTGAAGGGGCTGGCTTAATCTCAACTTTCAAAAAACTAAGATCATGGCATCTGGTCCCATCACTTCATGGCAAATAGATGAAACAATGGAAAGAGTGACACACTTTATTTTCTTGGGCTCCAAAATCACTGTAGATGGTGACTGCAGCCTTGAAATTATGGCATTTGCTCCTTGGAAGAAAAGCTATGTCCAACCTAGACATCGTCTTAAAAAGCAGAGATAATACTTTGCTGACAAAGGTCTATAGAATCAAAGCTATGGTTTTTCCAGTAGTCATGTATGGATGTGAGAATTGGACCATAAAGAAGGCTAAGAGCTGCAGAATTGATGGTTTTGAACTGTTCAGATGGAGAAGACTCTCGAGAGTCCCTTGGACTACAAGAGATCAAACCAGTCAATCTTAAATCAGTCCTGAATATTCATTGGAAGACTGATGCTGAAGCTCTACTACTCCAGCCTGATGTGAAGAGCTGACTCATTAGAAAAGACCCTGATGCTGGGAAAGATTGAAGGAAGGAGGAGAAGGGGACTACAGAGGATGAGATGGTGGATGGCATCACCAACTCGATAGACATGAGTTTGAGCAACCTGTGGGAGTTGGTGATGGACAGGGAAGCTGGCTGCTGCAGTCCACAGGGTCGCAAAGAGTTGGACATGACTGAGCAACTGAACTGAACCAAATGTGTCAAGTTATAAAGATTTTGCAGAGACAGATACATTTTATGTGCATTGTTAAGGCTTAAAGTGCTAATTTGCCATTGATTTTTATCTATTTCCGAGTTTTACAATTCAGTAATTTCTGGTTATCTTTCAGACCGCTTGAAAAATGAAAAAGAGCCAATGGTGTTGAAACTTAAGGACTGGCCTCCAGGAGAAGATTTTAGAGATATGATGCCCTCTAGGTACGATTACGGGGAGGGGGAGAGATGGTCCTTTTCTTGAGAGATGATGATGCTAGTGAGATGAAGAAGTTACTGACTTTTAGATCTGGCTCACTAATGAAAACCCTCTGTGTTTCCACTGTGGTACTCCGCCAGAGAAAAGGCTGACTCAGGCATGCATGCACTCATTTGTAGGCAGGAGTGAGATCAGGCATGTTAGGGTTGGGTAGAATAGAGTGACATTGCTTTAGACAAGACATTGGAATTGCTCGATCCATTTTCCTGATTTGCGCTTGAACCCTGAGTCCTCAGTTCAGTTCAGTCACTCAGTCGCGTCCGACTCTTTGTGACCCCATGAATTGCAGCATGCCAGGCCTCCCTGTCCATCACCAACTCCCGGAGTTCACTCAAACTCACATCCATCGAGTTGGTGATGCCATCCAGCCATCTCATCCTCTGTTGTCCCCTTTTCCTCCTGACCCCAATCCCTCCCAGCATCAGAGTCTTTTCCAGTGAGTCAGCTGTTCGCATGAGGTGGCCAAAGTACTGGAGTTTCAGAACTAAGGAATTATATATCCCTTAGTGTTACTTCATATCAGCAAGTTTTTGCTCAGATCTTTTGTCTGCAGTGTTCTAGATTATTTTTTTTTCTAGATTATTTTGATACATATGTGTGCTGTAGGAGAGAAAGAATACTTTGTTCATAAGCACTGCAATTCTAACCTTAAATTTTTTTTCATTTATACTGAAGTATAGTTGAGTTACAATGTTGTGTTATTTTACTATACAGAAAAGTGATTCAGTTATATGTATGTGTGTATATATATATATACATATATATATATACACCCATTCTTTTTCATACTCTTTTTCATTGTGGTTTATCATAGGATATTAAATATAGTTCCCTGTGCTATACAGAAGAACTTGTTATTTGTCTCTTCTATATTTACCAGCTTGTATCTGCTAATCCCAAACTCCCAATTTAACTCTTTCCCACCCAACTCTGCCTTGGCAACTACCAGTGTCTCTGTGTCTCTGATTCTGTTTCACAGATAGTTTCATTCGTGTCATATACAGATTCCACATATAGGTGATTAGAAATGCAAGCTTATGTTGCAAATTCACTGTCTTCTTGTTCTAGGTTTGATGATCTGATGGCCAACATTCCACTGCCTGAGTACACAAGGAGAGACGGCAAACTAAACTTGGCCTCACGGCTGCCAAACTACTTTGTTAGGCCAGATCTGGGTCCCAAGATGTATAATGCTTATGGTAAGAAAGAAATGGCTAACTTGAAAAGATGATTACAGAAGTAAAACACATTAAAATATTTGTAACATTGGCTTTGGGGGAGGGCGAGAAAATGTCTGTAATCCTACCCCTTCACATAGCAGTGGTCTTCATTATTGCATATTTCCTTTCATTCTTTGCCTACATGTATGTATATTTCCCTTTCTTAATTGCAGTTGTAGGGCATACGCCATTTTTTAATAAAAATTTTCTCTTACACTTAATATTATACAAGAAAAGTTTTACTTGTTGCTCAGTGGTTTTTAGTATGATCATTTTTGATGGTTGCATGGTCCCTCATTTAATGAAGGTCAGTTTATTCATTGTTTTAATGTTGCTGGACGTTTAGGTCAGTCTGTTGGAATTTCAGCTGTTTTAGCATCAGCTGCACTTAAATGCAGTGTTCTGTGCTGGTGGGTAGTATTCAGTTATTTAAGTTAGTATTAAACATACTCTTTGAATTTGTATTTCATTGTTTTTCCTTCTTCACGTAATCCCAACTGCAGTGTCTCAGACTCGAGGGTGGCAGACCCTCTTTGGCATCTTTGGCATGTTCTCCAGAGACCATTGGGGTAGCGGGAGTGAGGGTTTGGACCTCAGCCCCCAATTCTTTTCTTACAGTGGAGTTAGCCCAGGAACCACCTGGAGTGAGGTCAGGGAACATTCCCAGAGTAGGCCTTTATTTTGGGGAGTTCCCACAGTTCAGGTACCCAAGATAGTTCTGCCAGGATGGGCTGAGAAGGTGGTCTGGGGGAGAGGACACAGCTGGCAGTAGTCCCCTTGCCCATGCCCATTTCCCCTTGCTCTTCAGGTCTCAGTTTAGAAAGCTCTGCCTGTGTTGTGGGGCAGCAGCCTGTCCTGCAGCTGTACTACCTTCCCCTGAGCCCTCCAAAGCAGCTGGATGGCTGGGATTGCAGGGTGTGTTTTGTTCACAGTGAGGATTTACAACAAGTTTACATGAATGGAAGCAGATTTCTACTAAAGCAAATGGTATAATGTTACATCATTATCATCCAGGTCTAATAGAAATTAGAAAGCTGTATAAGGTAGAGGTGGTTACCTGAGATGTTTTTAATATAAATAGTCTATTTATTTGGTTTAAATAGCTTGATAGAGGTCTTTTCCTCCTAGATCCAATTGGTAGATGGCAGTGTCACTCTATAATAGCTTTTCATATCAAAATTGTTCCCATTCAGAGTATGAAAACTGTTCATTTTCAAACGTCTTCCACTTCATGATAAACCTCACTAATGAGCAGTCATTTTTCAAAAGTTGGGTGATTCCTCCATGAGACAAAGTAGAGTGAAAGGCTCTTTGGAAAGATCACAAGTCAGCCTCTTTCCAGCTCCACCGCCACCAGCAGTTTTACAAATAGGGACCAGGACTTGAGGATGAAAGAGGGGATATTGACCTGACTAGGAGACCCAAAGGGCGTCTAGTAACAGGTCTGGGACTAGGTCTTAAGTCTCCTGATTTCCAGGCTTGAACCAATCTCCAGCCCCAGTGGTCTGTCACCTAGCAGCCCCTACTGTGTCTGCTTATGTTCTTTGCGTAAAAGTCCATGGTGTGTTTTGTTTCAGGATTTTCTATTTTATGGGAATCCTTTCCCTGGGACCATTGTTTTTGGATCCACTGGCCAAACCAGCAAGCAGCTTCTGATGTCATTCTGAGACATGTTCACCTTTCCTCACTCCTCCCAGCTCCATCTGCTTCCTTCTGCTCCCAGTGTTAGCCCACATCCTGACATTTGTGCTTATCATTTCCTTACATTTATAATTTTACCATATATTTGTATTACTGCAGAATGTTCTTTCAGTATTTAACCTACTTTTGAACTTTATAGGAATGGAATCAGACAGGGATATTCCTCCATGTTGTCATTAATAACTATTCATTTAATTCAGTTGCTGCCTATCACACTGCTTTTTTTCTTCTCAGATTATACTTGTTTGCTTTTTACTATAGAAAATTAAATCCACTGAGAACCTGAATCTAGGACAGTGACTTCCCATGTACTCGTCTCCCAGTTCCAACAGCTCTCAGACTTTTTTCCATAGTTGTTTCCTATTTCCCCTCTTCATACTTTTTCCTTTACTCTTAAAGAAAATCTCATATATCCTATGATTTTGTCCAATATCTAATGCTTTAACTCACTCCTAGGGCTGGCGTTTCAGCACACTGGAAAGAAGGGAAACTGCAGCTGAGCCCTAGAGCCATGATCCCAGGTTGAAATGATAAGGTGTTGGCTCCTGTGTGTATGGCTGCTCCTAAACCACAGGCTCCTGTGAGCCAGAGAGAAATTCCTTGACCTCCAAACAAGACAGGGCTTAAGTTGCAGGGCCTGGTGGGGTAGAAAACAGCCTTGGCTTGCCCATCCCGAACCATGCTTGGCTCTGTGCCCAGTCAAGAAGCAGTATCCTCATGTCAGGATGGGGATCCAAGGTAACCGCAAGGCTTGATGAGCCTCAAGGTGAATGCTGAGCAAATAGGCTTTCTCCTGGGGGAGGAGACGAGAGTCTCAGGTTATGAGCACCAGCATGGACTTCATGCTCTGGCTCGTACATGCGTGCTAAGTCGCTTCAGTCATGTCCGACTCTGTGTGATGCCAGGGACTATGGCCTGCCAGGCTCCTCTGTCCATGGGACTAGGTAGCCATGCCCTCCTCTAGGGGACCTTCCTGACCCAGGGATCGAACCTGTGACTCTATGTCTCCAGCATCAGCAGACGGGTTCTTTACCAGTAGTGCCACCTAAGAAGCCCCTGCCTGGCTCAGCCTCTTCCATAGTTGAGGGATCCAAGTGTGACCAAGTACATAGTCATTTGAGGTCCTAGCTTTCTGTGTGTGTTTGGGGCAGGGGTAGGGAGGTGTTCTGTTAGAATCCCCATCTTATGTCTTACCCCAGAGTCCTCAGCTGTGACAACCAAAGCTTGAAAGCTTGAGCTCGCCTGGTTGAGCACACATCCTTTTGGCAAATCCCAGCCTCAGTGGTCCACTTTACCTTCCCGAGTCCTACTTTCTAGTGTTGACTTTCTTTTCTTGCCAGCATATTGGCTCATTTTTAAAAAGCCCTTTTGTCTTTTTTTTTCCCCCATCCATATTTTATTTAAATTTCATCCAGATTTTCAGATATTTTGCCTAGCACCAGAAACTAGTATTAGGACTTGGTTTTTTTATTCTTAAAAAAGTAAACGTTTAATATTTATTCAAAGTTGAAAGGATAAAATAACTTGAATATTATTCTGTGACTCTTCCATGCTTAGAAAGGTAGATTTTAAATTTTGTGGCCAAGTATTCCAGGGAGTGGGAAAGACTGTGGCAGCCTGTGCTATTTCAGTAAATTTCAGGCTTTTCTGCCTGCAGGATTAATTACTCCAGAAGATCGGAAATATGGAACAACAAATCTTCACTTAGATGTATCTGATGCAGCTAATGTCATGGTCTATGTAGGAATTCCCAAAGGACAGTGTGACCAAGAAGAAGGTAGGATCCTAAGCATAAAAAAAGTGGGGCTTACTCTCTGAGCTGGAACATGTGTGATCTGATATTTGCCTTCTCTTGCTCCAGAAGTCCTTAAAACTATCCAAGATGGAGATTCTGATGAACTCACAATAAAGCGATTTATTGAAGGAAAAGAGAAGCCAGGAGCTCTCTGGCACATATATGCTGCTAAGGACACAGAGAAGATACGAGAATTTCTTAAAAAGGTGTGCTCCTTACCCTGTGGCATGTGAAGAGAGAAATGTGCAGAACGGCAGTATTATTAATGACTACATGTCGAGACCTGACTGGGTCACTGACGAATAATCACAACCTCAAATGTTAAACCTGTGCATCTCAGACTGGATAGGCTACAGCTGGTTTCTAAGGATCATCGGTTTCTAGATGATTAGGCTCACATCTTTGAAAGGGGGGGAGCTTGTTTTGTTTCTCATGTCTGTGTGTTATGTTCCAGTGAATTTGGAGGGTTTTGTGCTCTGCCTTCACCTTCACGGTAGTTCCTCTGATCATCACAAAATCTAAGCACTTCAGAAATCCATGTATCATTTCTTTGCCCTTGATAGCTGTGTTCCAAGTGAGTTACTCAGGTCTCTGTTGGTTTGGTCCACCCTCATGTGGTGTGGTGGCCATCAACTTATGAAGGGTCACGGGAGAGGTATACAGGGACTTTGAAGATCCCAAGATTCCAGTGGTTAGGTTATTCGGCAAGGGTTCTGTGTGGAATCCTTTGTTCTAGACACAGATGGGCATGTTGAATTTTTAACCTGTTTGCCACTGAGGCTGCTAGTTTTAGCATAGATATTTATGGCTGGTACTCTTCATTTGTTTATGAGGAATGGATATGCATGGTCCTAGTGTTTGTCTCAATCAAGATGTCTTTTGCTAAGGATAACTTAGTTCTTCCAGAGGACCTGCTGGTCATCATGTTGTTCCTTTGATAGTGTCACCTTGAGTCTGTGCTGCCCAATACTGGTCCAGAATAAACAAGTTTCGTCTGTAGCCATCTTTGGGACTGTTTCATAACTCAAATTGTTAGTGAATTAGAGGTTTTTAACAACTGCAGAGCAATAAATCTATTTTAAAGGAGCTTAAGTCTATTTACATTCAAAAGTCTAGGCCAAAACATTGTCCAAACACAGTCTATTTACAAAAATAATGCAGACTGCCAGTCGTGGTTTATAGGAAATGACAAAGGAACCCACATTTTCTTTCAGTCTCCTCTTGATTCATTCAGTTACTGTCTTTGAGTACTGTTTTCTCTTTCTGCCATCCAGGGCTTATGTTGAAGAAGGCCTGATGTTTACTGACTGTCTACATTGTTCAGGGGGCCAAATGCCCTCCTGGAGCCCTAGCACGTAACTCAGTTTCATAACCTTTGGAATGTATTCTAGGTGTCAGAAGAGCAAGGTCAAGAAAACCCCGCCGACCATGATCCCATTCATGATCAGAGCTGGTATTTAGACCGATCACTGAGGAAGCGTTTGCATCAAGAGTATGGGGTTCAAGGCTGGGCTATTGTGCAGTTTCTTGGAGATGTGGTATTTATCCCAGCAGGAGCGCCACATCAGGCAAGAACCACTATTGTATTTTTTATTCTCCATACACTGCTGATGTGGCTTGTGTTACTGAGGTGGCTTTTTGTTTTCCAGGTTCATAACTTATATAGCTGTATCAAGGTGGCTGAAGATTTTGTTTCTCCAGAACATGTTAAGCACTGCTTCTGGCTTACTCAGGAATTCCGCTATTTGTCACAGACTCATACAAACCACGAAGATAAATTACAGGTAAAAATAGCTGTGATCCAGGGCATTCTCTGACTCTGGCTTCATGGCCCTTTATGAATGTCCATCCATACCAAGCTGTAGAACAAGGAGCATATGATTGAAGCCCTCCTCAGGGCCACGTTCAAATTCCCCGGCCACCAGAAGATCCATCCACATCTCTTAAGAAATGGGGATTTACTAAGTTTAATGTAGATGAATTTGAAAACATGGTTGCAGAAAAGCAGCTCATCCCAGATCACTGTGGAGTCAAAATACATCCTTAATCTTGGGCCCCTGGACAAATGGCGGGCCCTGCACTCAGGAGAGCCTTGGTGCTGTCCCCTGCTTATTCATGCCCACCAACAAATCCTTATTTCCTGTTAACAACAAAAAACAGTCCATGAACTTGGCCATATCACACTAGGTAACAGTGAGTTGATGAACTGGCTGGTTCTACTATCTACTTAGGCAAAGGAGGAATAAACCAGAAAGGAATCTCACTTTGGTTTAGAGGCTTGCAGTAGTGAATTATCTAAAACATGTGATTTTGTTTAGAAAACTAGGGACATATATAAACCCTGAAAAAGAGAGCTGTACCCTGGGACTTACTTCTCTCTGCACTCAATGAGGGCAGGACCACATAGGATCAAAACCTATGGAAGGGGGGGAATGAGCTTTTCATTTCTTCAAAGGAGGCATGGGTTTAAAATGTGTATAAAGGCCTCAAGGATCCCAGGGGCCTTTAAAGTATTATTAACGTTTCATATTGAATTTTGAGTCTTAAGTTCCGAGAGCATAGGGGGAAAGTTTATCCTCAGTGGACAGATTTTAGATTTAATGCTAAACTGACCATATTTTCTCTCATTTCGATCAGGTGAAGAATGTTATCTACCATGCAGTAAAAGATGCGGTTGCTATGCTGAAAGCCAGTGAATCCAGTTTTGGCAAACCCTGAGGGTCCCAGAGGCGCCTTACCCCTGCACATTGGAAGTGAATTACTGGCAGCTGTTCAAACTCTTCAGGCAGGATTCCTGTGGACTTTGAGACTCATGTTACCTCATCTTCTTTTTTAAACTGTACCCACCTGGTAAGGGGGTACTCTGTCTAATGTATATTTCTAGTGTTTACAGACACTAAATGTGTATATGTAGTAACTATTTACAGAACATGCATCCTTTAAAACTGTGACTTCTCACCTAGTGCAGAGCTTCTACCCAACTGTAAAAACAGAACCCCTTCTGTTTTGGAACAACATCTGCAGTTACTCCCCAGCTGTGTGGTTGGACAGTTTAATCAAATGGATTATAACTCTTAGGAACCGCCATGCAGTGGATTTGGGTTGTTTTGCTGTGGCTGTCTGAGTGCACTCTCCCCCAGCCCTTAGGGTTCAGAAGAACAGTGGAGGAAGCGACGACCGACAGTGCAGTCCTTATACTGTATTGCGTGAGGACTGGCATTACATGGCAGAAGTCAACTACTGGACAATTCTTGGGGTTAACCATCTTTAGTTAAATGGAGTTTTAATTTAAATTGAAGCTTTGCTAATTTTAAGTGTTAAGCATTTTGCATTAAAGTATTCATATAATGTTTTGACTCAGTTTATTGGCATTATTCCCTGGTTGCAGAGTCAACACACATTTCATCAGTGTTAATGGGTGTAAGAGTTTACGCCAGGAAGTCGTCTTAAAAACACAGAAATTCGATGCTGTAGTGATTTCTGAATGGGTATTACAATGCTCACATGGAAACAAGTTCCTCCCCAGAAAAGTGGAAATTCCTGTCACATTTTTATAAAGAAACACCACTGATTAACTACCTTTAGAAATGAGAATTAACCAAAAAACCAAATGGTGGCTAGCTAAATGATTCTAAAAAGTTAAGAGGTCAAAAAACTTTGTCTCTCTTCTGACCCTTTATAATTCAAGAGTTTACAAAAGAAAATGAAATTATTAGAAGTTTTAAAACTGTAGTATCGAAAATAATCATCTCTATGAAGAAAGGAAATTCATAGAGAAGCCAGTTTTCTATACCTTGTTGATTCTCGTAGACAGCTCTAGCTGTACTAAAATGAATTAAATTGAAATCAAGTAACATAGACAAGGCCTGGAGCCTGGGCTTTTACTTAAGAACTCAGAGTGGTAAATCAAAGATGCATACCTAATGCCAACCCACCTCAAGCCAAAACTTTAATGGATGAACTTTCAAAAACAAAAGTTTTCTGGAAAGAATAAATGGAAATATCTATTAGTGGGAAACATCTTCCTTGGGAACATCTTACCAGAAGCTCCTTTATACAGTTTTGGATCTAGAATTGGCACTGTTGATTAGAAATCTCCAATAGCCAAAAGAAGATGAAAAGTTGAATTCTCTACTGAAGAAATCACCATCAAGACCAACAAACCTCAAAGGAATCCCAAAGATAGTTCCAAGGACTTACTATTTATAATCAGATGTGTTGTGCCCACAAATAAAAAAATTAAAAGCTCCCATGAGCTTTCAATGCAAACCCGCAAACTGCTATATTAAACCTGCAATGTTTGCAGATTCTGGAATGATCCAGTATTTTATATTCTGAAACGTTTCGTATGCGTGAAGAAATGGGTGTATGGGGATATGATAAAAGAATGAGATTGCCATAAATGACCAGATTGGGAAAGAAGCTGAATAGAATTTACAGAAACGAGACATTAAAATTTGAAATTCAGCACATGAGTTAAGGAGTAGAAAAAAGATCTTTTACAAACCAAAAAAATTGGTAAAAAGATACAATTCAGCATTGAGTAATAGGGAACTATAGAGAAATGTTTACTTATAAGCTGGACACAGAAAAGTACAGGTTTGACAATAAGAGAATCAAGAGATTGGTGAGGGATGGGTTAAGTCTAGACACCTAAAAATTATTTTCCTTGTTCATTACTGACATTTTCAGATAAAAGCCAGAATTTCTCAGGAAAGAAAACCCACATCATGATGCAAGAAAAAATGGTGCACAAGGGAAATTGTAAATTCCTGGATAACCTTAAGCAATTTTAACAGTATTTTCATAAATCTGGATAAAGTTCATCTTAACGTATGATCCAGCAATTCCACTCCTATGTTTAAACTCAAAAGAATTAAAAGCAAGGATTCAAGCAGATACTTGTATACTCATGTTCATAGCAGCATTATTCACAATAGCCAAAAGTGGAAACAACCCAACAGATGAACAGATAAGCAAAGTGGCATTTATATACAGTGGAATATTTTTCAGTCTTGAAAGAAATTCTGACACCTGCTACAACATGGACGAGTCTTGAAAATATGCTAAGTGAAATATGGCAGACACAGAACCAGGTACTATATGATTCCACTTACATGAGGAAGTCATATTCCTAGAATAGAGCAGGAAGTAGAGTGATGGGTACTGGGGCTGAGAGGAAGGGGAAGTGGAAGTTACTGTTTAATGGACATAGAGTTTCTGTTTGGGATGATGAAAAAATTCTGGGGATGAATGGTGGTGATGGTTGTACAACATTGTGGATGTCCTTACTACCACTGAATTGTACCCTTAAAAATGATTAAAATCAATTTTGTGTTGTGTATCTTTAAGCCAAAATAAAAATTAACTCCAAGTAGGAAAAACCTTTGGAGTTGAATGAGAAAATGACATTCTTATTTTCAGTTGATGAAAAAGGTAGAAGGAAGAAGTAGGCCTTTTCTAAGTACAGGTTTCCCCGACTATTTGAAAAGGGAGGTTTCCTGTGAAACCTTTCACAAGCGTAGAAGCAGGTACCTTAGGACACATCTTGCTAACGAACACACAAAATAAGTCGACATCAAGCACAGGTGCTCACAGACACAGCTCATAGCTATGGCGCCCTGACGCTGAGTGTAGTTTTCTGTAAAGGAGCATGGCAATGCCACTCTCACGGCTCAGTGTGTATGCTGCCTCTGGTACAGCTTGTTGCAAAACAAACGCTGAATGCTGTTTTCACATTTTGCCTTTTTAATTTTTTTGTAAAAGCAAAAAATCCTCTTCAGATTTCTTTCCATTAGCAAAAACAGGTACTAACGTAGGTATTTCATAAATGTGAAGTAGTGTAAAGCACTTTCAAAAGGGGGGATAAGGACTTCCTGGTGGTCCAGTGGTTAAGACTGCACTCCAAGGCAGGGGACCTGGGTTTGATCCCTGATTAGGTACCTGGATCTCCCAGGCCACAATAAGAGTTTGCAGGCTGCAACTGAAGATCCTGCATGTTGCAACTAAGACCTGGCACAGCCAACTAAATATTAAAAAATAATATGTTCTATGACTATGGAAATAACTACAAAATCCTCAAATGTTGAAAAATTAAGCAACATAGTTCCAAGTAAATCAATGACCAAGAAGAAATCAGAAAGAAATTAGATAGTTGAAACAATAATAAAAACAACCTTCAAAAATGAATTCAGTTTACAACAGTGCTTAGATGGGAATTTACAGATTTAAATGTATTTATAGTAATATTTCTAAAATGTGTAGTAGAAGCATTTCATCAGTGAAAACATGCAGTTGAAAGTTTTTAACTATAGATTCAATTTTTTCAACAGATCTAAAACTTCAGATTTTATGATTTATATTTTTTGTGTTTTATGTTAGCTTTGGCCTTGTAATAAATAAATGACACTATATATATATACAGGTACATTCCCTCTACATTCATTTTGAGAGCTTTAATTAGGAAATGGATGTTGACAGCTTCCTGTCAGCTATATGATCTCAAGGGTAAACAACCAATACTCTTCAGTGTAATGTGTTGCTGGTGTTTTTTTAAATGTACCGTGGTTTGTTTTTGCATCCTGTGATGTCTACAAAATGCCCATCTGCATCTGCTGCTTCCAGTGGGAAAAATAAGAGGAAGGCAATTACTCTTGAGATAAAACTCAGGATAATTGCCCAGCACAAAGGCAGCAAGCAAGTCAGTAATAGTCACTGCACATGAGTTAGGAATTTCCACTGATGATCTCAACCATTTTAAAGGTTAAGAAGTGAATCAGTGATGCAGTGAATAGCATCAATTAAACACACTGTCATCACAAAAGAGCTGGTCTAATGATACTGAAAAATTGTCACGTGCTAGAAAAGTTATGACCAACCTAGATAGTATATTCAAAAGCAGAGACATTACTTTGCCGACTAAGGTCTATCTAGTCAAGGCTATGGTTTCTCCTGTGGTCATGTATGGATGGGAGAGTTGGACTGTGATGAAGGCTGAGCACCGAAGAATTGATGCTTTTGAACTGTGGTGTTGGAGAAGACTCTTGAGAGTCCCTTGGACTGCAAGGAGATTCAACCAGTCCATTCTGAAGGAGATCAGCCATTTCTTTGGAAGGAATGATGCTAAAGCTGAAACTCCAGTACTTTGGCCACCTCATGCGAAGAGTTGACTCACTGGAAAAGACTCTGATGCTGGGAGGGATTGGGGGCAGGAGGAGAAGGGGACAACCAAGGATGAGATGGCTGGATGGCATCACGGACTCGATGGACGCGAGTCTGAGTGAACTCCGNTTCCATTAGCAAAAACAGGTACTAACGTAGGTATTTCATAAATGTGAAGTAGTGTAAAGCACTTTCAAAAGGGGGGATAAGGACTTCCTGGTGGTCCAGTGGTTAAGACTGCACTCCAAGGCAGGGGACCTGGGTTTGATCCCTGATTAGGTACCTGGATCTCCCAGGCCACAATAAGAGTTTGCAGGCTGCAACTGAAGATCCTGCATGTTGCAACTAAGACCTGGCACAGCCAACTAAATATTAAAAAATAATATGTTCTATGACTATGGAAATAACTACAAAATCCTCAAATGTTGAAAAATTAAGCAACATAGTTCCAAGTAAATCAATGACCAAGAAGAAATCAGAAAGAAATTAGATAGTTGAAACAATAATAAAAACAACCTTCAAAAATGAATTCAGTTTACAACAGTGCTTAGATGGGAATTTACAGATTTAAATGTATTTATAGTAATATTTCTAAAATGTGTAGTAGAAGCATTTCATCAGTGAAAACATGCAGTTGAAAGTTTTTAACTATAGATTCAATTTTTTCAACAGATCTAAAACTTCAGATTTTATGATTTATATTTTTTGTGTTTTATGTTAGCTTTGGCCTTGTAATAAATAAATGACACTATATATATATACAGGTACATTCCCTCTACATTCATTTTGAGAGCTTTAATTAGGAAATGGATGTTGACAGCTTCCTGTCAGCTATATGATCTCAAGGGTAAACAACCAATACTCTTCAGTGTAATGTGTTGCTGGTGTTTTTTTAAATGTACCGTGGTTTGTTTTTGCATCCTGTGATGTCTACAAAATGCCCATCTGCATCTGCTGCTTCCAGTGGGAAAAATAAGAGGAAGGCAATTACTCTTGAGATAAAACTCAGGATAATTGCCCAGCACAAAGGCAGCAAGCAAGTCAGTAATAGTCACTGCACATGAGTTAGGAATTTCCACTGATGATCTCAACCATTTTAAAGGTTAAGAAGTGAATCAGTGATGCAGTGAATAGCATCAATTAAACACACTGTCATCACAAAAGAGCTGGTCTAATGATACTGAAAAATTGTCACGTGCTAGAAAAGTTATGACCAACCTAGATAGTATATTCAAAAGCAGAGACATTACTTTGCCGACTAAGGTCTATCTAGTCAAGGCTATGGTTTCTCCTGTGGTCATGTATGGATGGGAGAGTTGGACTGTGATGAAGGCTGAGCACCGAAGAATTGATGCTTTTGAACTGTGGTGTTGGAGAAGACTCTTGAGAGTCCCTTGGACTGCAAGGAGATTCAACCAGTCCATTCTGAAGGAGATCAGCCATTTCTTTGGAAGGAATGATGCTAAAGCTGAAACTCCAGTACTTTGGCCACCTCATGCGAAGAGTTGACTCACTGGAAAAGACTCTGATGCTGGGAGGGATTGGGGGCAGGAGGAGAAGGGGACAACCAAGGATGAGATGGCTGGATGGCATCACGGACTCGATGGACGCGAGTCTGAGTGAACTCCGAGAGATGGTGATGAACAGGGAGGCCTGGCGTGCTGCAATTCATGGGGTCACAAAAATCGGACACGACTGAGTGACTGAACTGAACTGAAATGATACCACTTAGCCAACTGATGCCCTAGGCTAAGGCAAGAAGGCTTTTCAATTCATTCTTTATACCTAAGTGTTTATAGCAACTTGTGGTAGGTTTCAGAGCTTCAAAGGGCATCATGATTTTTATAGTGTGAAATTCACCAGTGAGGCAGCAAGTCCTGATGCTAAAAGGTGCTGATGATTTGAAGGAAGAGCTGTATAGGACAGTTGTGGGTTAGAAATATTCACCAGAGAGACTTCCCTGGTGGTCCAGATGTTCAGAATCCACATTGCAATGCCAGGGATGCAGGTTCAGTCCTTGGCTGGGGAACTTAGCCCACATCCTATGGAGCAACTAAGTCCACATGCCACAACTAGAGTCCTTGTGCTGCAACAAAAGATCCTGTATCATGCAATGAACATCCCGTGTGCCGCAACTGAGACCCAGTGCAGCCAAATAAGTAAATGTTTTTTAAAAAATTGGCAGAAGAAAAAGTTAATATTGATGAAACACGCTTATTCTAAAAGTGTACGTCAGGACATACATACATTCAAGAGTTCAATACAATGCCAGTAGTCAAGGCATTCAGAGACCATTTAACACTTTTTGGGTGGAAATGTTGCAGGGTTCAAATTAAAGTCTTTCCTAAGGTACCACTTAAGAAACCCTAGGGCACTCAGAAATCTGAACAAGAATACACTTCCCGTTATCACCGTAATAAGAAAACTTGCAGTACCATCGGCATTGAGGCTGAAGAGCCTTCCAATGAAGAGCTGATTGAACTGGAGAAAGAAAGGAGTTGAGGTGAGGAAGCAGCAGTTCTGAGATGCCAAAAAAGTTCACAGCAAAGAAACTTAGCAGAGGTGTTTGCTACTATCACCAGTGGTGTACAGATGTTAGAAATGGTTGTTAATTATGAGATTGGCAAGACCTGGCAGGTAGGTACATGAAGCTCTTGCTTGCCATAGAGAAGAAAAACTGCAAAGCTAGTTATCTTCCTGAAGAACACTGTATCTGCTAAACCAAGGGTCTATACCCCAGTTCCTTCTTCCAGCTATTCTCAAGCGTCATCAGAAGAGAAAGATTGATGACCCTGTAGCTATAGCATCATCATCCAGCAATTAGTTTAGTGCTTCGAACATTCTTCAGACCCAGTGTGCTTTCAGCTGTGAGCACTAACGGTGTTACCCATACAGCCATTCTGTTTTTCACTTTCAGTATTCAATAAGTTACATAAGATATTCAACTGTTCAGTTGTTCAGTTGTGTCCTACTCCTTGCTACCCCATGGACTGCAGCATGCCGGGCTTCCCTGTCCTTCACTCTCTCACAGAGTTTGCTCAAACTAATGTCCAGTGAGTCAATGATGCCATCCAACTATCTCATCCTCTGTCGTCCCTTCTCCTACTGCCCTCAATTTTTCCTAGCATCAGGGTCTTTTCCCAGTGAGTTGGCGGTCACATTAAGTGAACAAACTATTGGAGCTTCAGCTTCAACATCACTCCTTCCAATGAATATTCAGGATTGATTTCCTTTAGGATTGACTGGTTTGATCTCCTTGCTGTCCAGTGGACTCTTGAGTCTTCTCCAGCACCACAGTTCAAAAGCATCAATTCTTCAGTGCTTAGCGTTCAATACTTTATTATAAAATAGGCTTAGGTTAGATGATTTTGCTCAACTCTGGTTTAATGTGTTCTGAGCACATTCAAGGTAGGTAAGATTAAACTATGATTTGCCAGATGTGTGTGTGTGTGTGTGTGTAATCTTCAGAGTTTTCTACATATAAGATCGTGTCATCTATGAATAGGGACAATTTTACATCTTCCTTTTCAATCTGGGTGCCTTTAAATTCTTTTTCTTGCCTAACTGCTCTGGCTAGAACTTCTAGTTCCACGTTGAATAAAAATAGCAAAAGGAAGCATCCTTGTCTTTTCTGTGACCTCTTTTTCTTTTTTGGTTGTTTCTGTATCTTGATTATTGTAAATAATGCTACAATGAACTTGGACGTGCATATATTGTTGCGTTAGTGTTTCCCTTTTCTTCAGATAAATACCCAGAAATATAAGCACTGGATCAAGAGGTAGTTCTACTTTTAATTTCATTTTCACTTATTGGTGAGTTTTCTAGTTTCCATCTGTTACTGATTTCTAGTTTCATCTTTTGTTGTCAGAAAGGATATTTAGTATAATTTCAGTCTTTTAAAATTTCTTGAGACTTGTTTTGTGGCCTTACATATGGTTTTTCCTGGAGAATATTCCATTTGAGAATATTCTGCTGTTTTGGGGTATGAGTATTCTGTATATATCAAGTTGGCACACAGTGTTTTCAATTCTTCTATTTCCTTATTGATTTTATGCTTGGCAGTTCTGTTCATTATGAAAGTTCTACTATTGCAGAATTGTCTACTGCTCTATTTCTGGCAACGTTTGCTTCATATATCTTGGAGCTCTGTTATTATGTGCACATGTAATTGTTATATCCTCTTGACAGATTGACCCTTTTGTCAATATTTAAGGTTCTCCTCTGTAATCTTTTTAAACTTAAAATCTATTTTATCTGATAAACATGAAAGTGAAAGTTGCACAGTCATGGCCAACTCTTTGCAACCACAGACTATACAGTCCATGGAATTCTCCAGGCCAGAATACTGGAGTAGGTAGCCTTTCCTTTCTCCCGAGGATCTTCCCAACCCACGTCTCCCACATTGCAAGCAGATTCTTTACCAGCTGAGCCACAAGGGAAGCCAATCTGATAAACAGACATCCTACTTCTTTTTCAATTACTATTCCTACGCAATATCTTTTCCCATCTTTTTACTTTCAATATTTTGTATCTTTGTACAGTACCTAAAATGAATCAGCATATAGATGGATTATGTTATTTGTTCTTCCAACCTCTGCCTTTTAATTGCTGTTTAATCCATTTATATTACTAATAAGGAAGGACTTAGCTGTTTACCTGTTTTTGTATATATTTTTTGTTTAGTTTTTCCATTATTGCCTTTTTTCACATTTAGTTGAAATTTTATACTATACCATTTTGATTTCCATTTTCTTTTAATCTCAGTAGTTACCTTAGTGATTATAATTAACATCTTAAAGTTTTACAATGACCAAGTTTGGATAATATCAATTTTGTTTCAAGTGTATACAAAATCTCTACTCTTATACATCTCAGTCACTCCCTCTTTATATTGTTTTGACACAGATTATCTCTATACATTGTGTGTCCATTAACATGGATTTATATTTGTATGCATCCGCTTTTAACCTTTATAAAAAGAAAGAGGAGTTACAAACCCCAAAGCACAGTACTGGCTTTTATCTTACCGATGTAGTCACCTTCACTGGTAGTCTTTATTTTTTTGCATACGGCTTTAAGTTACTATCTAGTGTCTTTTTATTACAGCCAGAAAGACTTTCTTTAGCGTTTCATGTAGGGCAGTTCTACGAGCAATGAACCCCTTTAGCTTTGTTTGTTTTAAAGCAGGGCATATTTTCTCCTTCATTGTTTTAAGTTTGCTGGTTATGATATTCTTCATTAACAATTTTTGCTTTCCACACATTAAATATGTCACTCCACTGTTTCTGGCTTCCCTGGTATCCAATAAGAAAGTAGCTGCTAATCGTACTGAAGATCCCTAGTATGTGAGGAGTTGCTTCTCTTCTGCTGCTTTTAAGATTCTGTCTCTATTGTTCAACAGCTGGACTATAATGTGTTTCAGTGTGGATCCCTTTGATTTTTATCGTACTTGGAATTTGTTGAGCTATTTACATGTGCAGATTAATTCAGATATGGGAGGTTTTAAGTCATTTCTTCAAATATTCTTTTTGTTCCTCTCTCTTATCCTTCTGGTTCTCCTATAATGCACATGTTGGTGAGTTTGTGGTCTCCCACAAATCCCTTGGGCTGTGTGCACTTCATTTTTCGTTCTGCTTCTCAGACTGAATTTCAGTTTTTTTTATATTCAAGTTTACTTATTTTTTCTTCTGCTTCCTCAAATATGGTGAACCCCTTTAGTGTATTTTTTCAGGTTATTGTGCTTTTCAGCTCCAGAATTTCTATGTGGTTCCTTTTTATAATTTCTCTATTGATATTCTCATTTTGTTCATATGTTATTTCCCGGGTTTTCTTTACCGCTTGAGCATACCTGAGACAGTTGGTTTCAAGTCTTTGTCTAGTAGAGCAGACTTTTGGACTCCGAGGGAGAGGGAGAGGGTGGGATGATTTGGGAGAATGGCATTGAAACATGTAAGAAACGAATCACGAGTCTATGTTAGATGCAGGGTGCAGGATGCTTGGGGCTAGTCCACGGGGATGATCTGGAGGGATGATGTGGGGTGGGCGGTGGGAGGGGGGGTTCATGTTTGGGAGCTCATGTACACCCATGGTGGATTCATGTCAATGTATGCCAAAACCAATACAGTATTATAAAGTAAAATAAAGTAAAAAAATAAATAAAGTCTTTGTCTAGTAAGTGTGATGTCTTGGCTTCCTCGGGGATGGCTTCTGTAAATTTTTTTTTCCTTTGAATGAGCCATACTTCCAAATTTCTTTGTACGCATTGTGATTTTATTGTTCAAAACTGGACATTTAAATATTTCTGAATAATCCTGAAAATCAGAGTCTTTCACTTCCCCAGGATTTTCAGTTCTGAGTTTCTGAAGGCTTAGCTGTGGTTCAGCCAGTATCTTAACAGAGATCTCCTTGAATGCTGGATATTTAAAAAACAAACAAAAATACCTGTTTTGGTCTTCTATGGATTGGCTGTGTGCTTGGATACTCTTTACCACTTAGCCAGACCATTTATGATTCTAACTCAACCTTCACTTTCTGAATGCACCAAGCCTAGACTTTGGGGTCTTTTCGGTCTTTTTTGAGCATAATTCCTATCCTGGCTTTCTAAATTCTCCAGTATACCCAGTTGTTGTTGAATGCACTGAAAAGAAAAAAAAAAAAACCACACCAACAAAAAGCGTCTCCCTGGTTTTTCCTCCCAGGTTTTGAGCAGTCTCTTGGATCTTTCAGCTGAAAAATTTTGACCCAGGTGGCTGCACATTAAAAAAAAAAAAAAAAAAAAAATCCATAACATGTTTTCAAGCAATACTTGATGCTCTTCCACTGTGGATAAATTCCAAGATAGGCAAACCAGAGATGAGCACCTTGTGTTATTCCTTCAGGATGGCCCTTAGATTGGGTCAAAGTAATTTGTGAATAAGGTCCTCTTCTCTTTCCTTGGAACTAGGGTCTCACATTTGAAAACACGGGCTGCTGTCTTCAAGATGCTGCCAAGCTGTGACAGAGGTTTGGCAAGGGCAAATAAAAATGCCACAAAGCTTTCTGTTTTTTCTTTTTTCCTAATACAGTATTTTCTTGGTTGTTGTAAACCTTCGTTTTCGAGTTCTGACTGTTTCTGGGACTTTTTCAATGTTTCTTTGGAAGGGTAAGGGTTTGAAACTGTCTACTCCATTTTGCTGACATAATTTTGTACATATATTACATAAATGTAATTATTTGTAAATGAGAACTCCCCTAGCTTAAGAAAAGGTATTTCCCTACTGTGGTTTAGACTTGAATTTCTGAAATGGCTCAGTGGCCAAGCAGTGCTCATTCTGGCATCTCAAAAGAAAAGTGCTTGGTTAAATAAATTTGGTAAAAGCATATGAAAGGCTAAGAAAAGTTAAAGAAGCCTGCTTTATGTTTATTTCAACCAAGCATTTCCCAAGTTTATTTTCACTTAAGAATCTTTCTTACTGGTAATACAGAATAGCTTTTGAAGGGCATTTGTCACCAGGGTAGGACAAGAAAAATGGTCCAATGTTTAAAGCTTTGATTTTTCACAGTTGCTTCCATAAATATAGTTATGGAGCTGGATTTGGGGGAGAGGTGCACAGGCAGACAAGACTAGTACTCTTTTGGAACAAATAGAAAGTCATGACCCCTTCTCTGCAGGAGTTCTAAGACATACCTGTAAATATATCAGACAAGAAAGGGGGCCTAAGGCCATGTGAGCTGTACAACTGGCAAGGGCTCAAGAAGTCATCTCCGACAGACAATATGGGGAGAATGGGCAGGGACAGAGAAAGTCAAGTTATAATCTGCCTCGAGTGAACTGCTGGGTGATCACCACAAGCTGGACAGTGATTTTTAAAGAGTAAGCTGTGTTTGAGAAGAAGAAAAAACAAATGAGTTGGTGGTGTGGAATGCTATTCTGAGTACCCTTGAAATTTTTGGGGGGTGGGGGCACCAAGTAGAATCATCTGTAGTTAGGGTGGGGCGAGTAGGAGCTGGTGCTGGAACTAAGTCAAGGGCTTGAGGTTTAGAGGAAAACTTTTATTGCAGGTGTTGACTTGGAAGGGCAAGAAGAATATCTGACTTACCTTGTTTCCAATGATACCCAACAGAGTACTGGGGGGAAATGGGATGTCTGGCCTAATAATGAGCCAAAAGTGCTCTCTCCTTAGCCTGAAAATAGGGATGGAGTAAAACCCTTAAGCAATTAAAACAAACCAACCCTATATTTAGGTCATTTTATTTGAGTCGCTGAAAGAGTGGTTGTCCTTATTCTGTCCATCCATCCACCTGGATAAACCCTGATTATCCACATAACAAAAGTGCTCAGAGATTATGAGCATTCCTTAATTTCAAAATCATTCCATGAATAAATCAGCCAGATAAATGCAGTCATAAAACCCTATCCTGCCAATGTGTTAGTTCCTCTTGACTGGACTTGTAGATTCAAAGCAATTCTAACCAAAATCCTAGCAAGTTATTTGGTGCATATTGACACATGAATTCTAAAGTTTGTTTAGAGAGGCAAGAGATCCAGAACAGACAATACAACGCTGAAGAACAAAGTTGGAGGACTGATGCTACCTAATCTCAAGACTTATTTATAAAGCTACAGTAATCAGGACAGTGTGGTACTGGCAAAAGAATAGGCAAATACATCAATGGAACAAAACAGAGAGCCCTGAAATAGGCCCCCATAAATGCAGTCAATGGATCTCTGATGAAGCAGTGAGGGTAGTACACTGCAGCAAAGACCATCTTTTCAATAAATGGTGCTGGAATAACTGGACATCCACATGCAAAGAAATAAATCTAGACACAGACCTCACATGCTTTACAAGAATTAATAACAGATCACAGTGCATGCATGCTCAGTCATTCAGTCATGTCCGACTCTTTGTGACCCCATGTACTACAGCCCGCCAGGCTCCTTTGTCCATGGGATTATCCCAGCAAGCATACTGCAGTGGGTTGCCATTTCCTCCTTCAGGAGATCTGCCCAACCCAGGGATCAAACCTGTGTCTCCTGCATTGGCAGGCAGATTCTTCACCAATGAGCCACCTGGGAACCCCAAATGTAAAATACAAAACTATAAGACTGCTAATAAAATAACACAGAAAATCTAAGTGACCTTGGGTATGGCAGTGACTTTTAAGATCCAATATCAAAGGCACTATCATGAAATAACTGGTAAGATGGACTTCATTAATATTAAAAACTGCTCTGTGAGAAAAGCATGATGAGAATTAGAAGACAAGCCACAGATTAGGAGAAAACATTCGCAAAGGATATTTCTGATAAAGGACTATTATCCATAGTATACAAAGAACTCTTAAACCTCAGCAAAAAGAAAATGAACAACCCAATTAAAAATGGACAAAAGTTCTAAACAAATATCTCACCAAAGAATATATACATATGGCAAAAAAGTGTATAAAAAGATGTTCAACATCATATATCTTCAGGGAAATGCAAATTAAAACAAAACAGTTTCACACTAGGACAGTCAAAATGCAAAACACAACATCAAATGCTGGTGAGGACATGGAGCAGTAGGAACTCTCATCATTATTGGTGGGAATGCAAAACAATACCGCCACTTTGGAACTGTCAGCTTTTTACAGAACCAAACATACTCTTACCATATGATCCAACAATTGTGCTCCTTGTTATTCACCTAAACGAGGTGAAATGTATGTCTACACAAAGACCTGCACACAGACATGTATGGCTTTATTCACAGCTGCTAAAACTTCGGAGCAACTGAAATGTCCTTCCACAGGTGAATGTATAGTGTAGTGCCTGTGAGCAATGAAATATAATTCAGCACTAAAAAGGACCTATCAAGACATGAAAAAGACATAGAGGAAACTTACATGCATATTACTCAATGTAAGAAGGCAATCTTAAAGGGCTACATACTGTAGGATTCCAGGAATAAACATACTTCTGGGAGGTGATGTGTCAATACATCTAAGTGGGAGACTGCATGTGTCAGGGCAAGAGGTATTTGTGGGAACTCTATTTTCTGCTCAATTTTGCTCTGAACCTAAAACTTCAAAAGAAGTTTACTTAAAAACTGAACTGTATCCTGAAGATGAGATCAAGAGTAAGAGGACAGTGCCCTGGATTGGAGAGTCCCATTTTCCAGGATGAGAGGAAAAGGTCCTCACTGCAGCACATCCAATACATTCGCATTTCTCCATACAACCTACAGAGACCAACCTGGGGGACAGTGGCCGGGGTTTTCCCTACCTGTGTAGGGCACAGGACATAGACCAGAGGGATCTGGGTTGAACTCCAGTTCTGCCACTTCATGGTTTAGAGTATGTCACTTCAGCAAGCTGAGGTGTTTTCCTAATTGGTGAAGACTGAATGATCACATATGTTCAACAGCTTTGTAAACTGTCAGGCCCACAAAAATATAGGTTGCTATTGCTGAATGATTTAAAAATGTCACTGAGAAATGTGTGAGTCATTTACACTGCATGACTGCACCATGCCCTTCTCATTGGTCAGCTCCTGGCTTTGAGAAAGCACTGATATGTACACCCATATCCCATACATCCAAGACAACCAGCTTAACACAGGAGAAGGCAATCAGAGAATGATAGAGGCCTAACCCCACTGCTGTCCACAATCTGCAGTGGGAAGGAAAAAGCTGCAGACATACACATCTGCCTCAGGCCAATATAATATAGCCACGCAGCCCACAAGACAAGGGGTCACAATTCCCAGGCATCCTTTTGCTTATACGAAGCTGACAGGAAGAGTAGCTGGCAAAGCACCTTGTGGAGGCTGAGGAGCAGCATCCACTGAGCAGAAGTGTCTTCCACGGAGCTTCCGAGTCCCACATGCCCTGCTGTAACACCTCCTCTTTCCATGGCCAACATAGGACATAATTTGGGACAAGAGACACCTTGCAAGCTCACTGCACCTGACAATCTATGATAAGACCAAGTGATAAAGCAGAAATTTATTAAATCCATTTATATAGTGTTTTACAGGCCAAAAAAAGAAAGTACAGAGTCCTCAACATTCAGGCAATCAACTCTACTCTCTGAAGTACATTGTGAGAAGACAAGACTTCTTTGCCCTCACCCCCTAAAAAGATAACTTCTATTTATACTCCTGAAAATGATGCATTTATTACATCACCTCTCAAGAACAATCTCACTGAATCCCAAGCCTCTGCAGAGAGAGAAGAGAGAATAGCAGAGAACATTCTCCAGAACGCAGTGTCTCACCCAGAGGTGTAGTGCAAGAGACACAGAAATGGCAGAGGCTTCAAGGAGTGTGCGCCCAGTGATGGGGCCAGGAGGAAAGCCTGTGGGCGGCTAGGGTGCCCTAGCTGCGGAGTGTGGCCAGACGGGACTGCATGGCCTCCAGGGCCTCTTCCTCCTCCTCCTCATCTTCTGATGCAGCCATCGCTCCTGAAGGTTCAGGCTCCGGGAGGGCATCCGTCACCTTACTAGGTGCTTTGCCTAAGGCCCCTGTAAAGAAACAGTACACAGGTCAACAAAATATCAGCTTAAGCAGTGGCCCCTCATTTCCTTTGTCTTCATACCTGGTTCAATTTGACAAGAACAGAAAAGGGGCAGCGAAACAGCTGTTTTGGTGGGGCTACTATGACAGATGTGCACAGACACCAACTTCTAATATCAAAGTCACAGTAACTTAAGATTCTGATTTTAAGAATTTTGATTCTAAAGCTCTTGATCTAAATCCCTGAACACTAGTGAGTACTTAATTTTCAAGATTCATGAAGATGTTAAATATTCTCTCTCAGTAAAACTAAATTGTTTCTAAATCATTACAAAACATTCTCTTGGAGCCTTCCTTCCCCCCAATAGTTGAAAACAAATAAAAATTAAATCTAGTGAGTTTTGTTATTAAACATAAAACTCAGAAAGTCTAGAAGTGAAAATACAGTTTAAAAGCTCATGAACCATCCCTCATGGATAACTATTATTTTTATTTATCCCCCTGCTAGACTTTTTCAATAGATGTGTTTTTTTAAACAATATGTATTTTAGTAACAGTGCTCTCTTCACATGTTATGAACATTTTTCCATGTCAATAAATACATCTCTGTGTAACAACAACTATAACATATTCTATTTCCATAGATGTAACACAATGGATTTAACCAATATTCTATTATTAGGCACTTAGCTTGTTTCAAACTTTTCAATATTATCAATAATACTACAGACATCCTTGAGCTAAATCTTAAATTACTAGAGTAAGTTCTCAGAAGCCAATCTGTGAGCTCAAGAGCTTTGCTATTGCCAAACTGCTTTCAAGAAAGTCTATACTAGTTTAAGCTGCTGACAGCAGAATATGGAACCAAAAAATTCTTTATGTTTGTATTTTATAAAATATGGTTATAGATATTATGCTTGTTTTTCAAATAATAACTTGCATAATCTAAAGTAAGAAATGTGGAGTCTTCCCAGGTGGCTCAGTAAAGGAATCTGGTAAAGAATCTGACTGCCAATCAAGGAGACGCAGGTCTAGAAGGATCCCACATGCTGAAGAGCAACTAAGCCTGTGCGCCACAACTACTGAGCCTGTGCTCTAGAGCCCTGAAGCTGCAACTACTGAGCTCTTACGCCACAACTACTAAAGCTGTGTGCCCTGGAGCCCATGCTGCACAACAAGAGAAGCCACCACAATGAGAAGCCCACACCACAACTGGAGAGTCCCATGCTTGCCACAACTAGAGAAAAGCCTGTGGGCATCAACAAAAACCAAGCACAGATAAATATAAAATAAATGAAAATTTAAAAAATAAAGTAAGAAATGTGGAAGGGAGTTAGAATCTGAAGAAAAAGCTACTAGTCAATCTTATGAATGCAGGAAGGATGGCCATAAAAGGAGGGGAGAAAGAGGAAGGATCTTGGGTCATACCTGCGGTGATTTCAAACAGAATTCTGTCAATTTCCATTTCTGCTGCTTCTTCCATTTCTTCTTGATCGTCCATGCTTTCAAACGTGTCCTCTAATATCTCTTCTATGATCCCAGCCTAAATATAGAATAAACCATGTCACTTCCCACAACTGTTAAATCCATTCCTCGCAGATGTCCCTGTGGGCCCAGCTCACCAGCTGAGCGCTGGTGTCTGTGAGTCCAGTCCACCCTTCCCAGGGCTAAGCCACAGGAAATACCACATGCTGTCTGTCCTCTCTGGAGGGAGCAAAAAGCCAAAGGGAAACTGCTCTCCAAATTTAGCACTAAGGTTGGAGGGGGGCCTCTATCAGCAGTTTCACAGAGTAACTCAGACGATCACGCAGCACGTGGGGAACCACCTGCTGAGACGAGAGGGTGTTGTCTCAGGCAGCATTTGCCCCGATGCCACACATCTGAGTGCAGGCGTGGAGACACAGGATCAGAATAGGCTGGAGTCACAGAAGACACTGCGATAACAAATACCAAGAGCAGGGTGGGGCTCTATGGAACCCAGAAAAGGCCTGCACTTCAGCAGGTCCAAGTGATAGCTGCTGGCCTGGAGTCAGCCTGACAGGTCTGGTAAGGATCAGTCAATTCACCAAATACTGAGAGAACTGATAAATCAACGTTTCTGGACCCAACAAGGCAGTGCCCACACCCCCTACAGTGAGCCCCACGCCCAGCAGCCCACCACCAGCCAATCAGCCTACTTCAGTCTCAAGCGCACAGCCCCACTACAGACACAAGAAGACTGCTCTCTAACACCGGCCAACGGTCCCCCTCACTGAGCAATGTCATGCAAGCATGAGATCATGTGCGGCAGCCCCAGCCCTTGCTCTGCCGCACTCAGGCAGGGCGTGACCCCCACCGACCGTGCTGACAGCATCAGATTTAAAGCAAGCCCTCTGTCCTGCTGTCAGACCACTCAGGTGATTGTTAATGTATGAATCTAGCTAGTTCTGTATTCTGCCCATGCTCAGACCCTTTTCATCCAACCAAAATGAGCCAACAAATTCACACTCAAGGTTACAAGTGGAGCCCTCTGGCCTGGGAGAAGGGATCTCACTGCTGGGTCAATACGTACTAACTTGGCTAAAAGAGCCCAGGGGAGCCTGACTCAAACAGCTTTCCACAGCCTGGGGAGTAAGTGGCCATTCACTCATTCATTCATCCAGCTAGCGACCATTCGTTCACCAAATGTCTGCCTTGTGCCACAGAGAGCCCTGGGTCTGGGGACTCACGGAATGAGTAAGACTGTGTCTTTGCCCTTGATGTGCTGGGACCCTAGCAGAGGCTTCCGTTTGCACCTGGAGAGGCATCCTTGTATGAATTCAGGAAATATTATCTACTACATACATGCCTTCCTCCAAAGCTATATTATTTTCAGTGCTCAGAAACTTTTGTGGAAGACATTCCAGATTCTAAAATCAATACCCCACCCTCAGATCTCAGTGGCTTATGGGTCAGTGAGCAGGCATGAAGTCACTCCAAGAAGGACCATGTTACCCAGCTCTAGATAGACAAACATCACAACGTGCAGTGAGACACCCAAGTATCACTCTCAGAGGATACATCCCACTAACCTGGTTCCGTCCTGATCACTGCTCAGGGATTTCTCCTTCCAAAGACCTGGGTTCTGGGCTTTTGATGCTGCTTTTCTTTTCTATCAACTTTCTTCTCCTGTTCCCCTCTCCTGGGCTCAGGAGCCCTGTTTACAACTCAAATCCCCTGGGAGGAAGGGAGATAGCTTCTCTGCACAGCCACACATGAGGATTCTCAGGCCACGCGCTCATAGCTGTGAGGCAGCACTGGTGGGGCCTGCCTAGCACCAAGTCCTCTGGCGCAGCTCAGGCCTTTGTGCTCCAACCCCAGACCTGTCCTCTCCTACCAAGGCCACTCAGGCAAGTCACCTGACAACTTGAAGACTCAGTTTCCTACTCCTGTGTAAAATAGGGAAAAAATACCAACGTCTCAAGGTGGCTGGGAGAACTCTCCAGGAGGGCATGTGCTGCACCACAGGCAGCTGGAGGCTCAGTAACAGCACCCTCCTGAGCCCTGTCCCCCATCCAAAGGCCACTGGTGCAGGTCCTTGCCAGGCCCTGGTCCTGGGGCAGCAGGTGTTTACTGCTTTCTATTTGGTTCTCAGTTCCTTTATCTGGGCTTCCCTGGGGGTCAGATGGTAAAGAATCCACCTGCAATGCAGGAGACCTAGGTTTGATCCCTGGGTTGGGAAGATCCCCTGGAGAAGGCAATGGCAACCCACTCCATATTCTTGCCTGGAGAATCCCATGGACAGAGGAGCCTGGCGGCCTAAGTCCATGGGGTCACAAAGAGTCTAGCACAACTGAGAAACTTTTACTTTCTGGTCTAAGACAGGGGTCAGCCAGCTACAGGCCAAACCCAACCCACTGCCAACTTTTACAAGTAATGTTTTATGAGAACACAGTCATGCTCATTTGTTTACATATTATCTACAGCTACTTTTAAAAACTACAAAGTAGAGTTGAGTAGTTACAACAGAGACCTATGGCCCAGGAAATAAAACATACATTTACTATCCAGCCCTTTACAAAAAAACTTTGTCAACCCCTGGTCCTGAACCACCTGCCTTGCCTGCTTCACTAACACTCCTCTTGTACAAACAGAGGAACCTGGGTTTTCTGCTGTTTCCTTGTTCACCTCAGAGCCCATAATCCTGAGCTCCCCAAACTCTATAGACAGTTGCTTCCTCGGTGACCCACCTCCCCTGGAGATCTAGATATACCATTGCTTCTTCTATGGAAAAATGGCAATCTGACCCAGTCTCTGCCATGCTCGACTCAAGACGATTTCAGTGTTAACAGCCTCTGTCCTCCAGAGGAATGGATAAAGACGATGTGGTTTATAAATACAATGGAATATTACTCAGCCATTAAAAGAATGAAATAAGGCTATCTGCAGCCACATGGATGGACCTAGAGAGTGTCATATTGACTGAAGTCAGTCAGACAGAGAAGGAGAAATATCATATGACATCCCTTATATGTGGACTCTAAAAGGAAATGACCCAAATGAACTTACTTACAAAACAGAAAGAGACTAACAGACTGAGAAAAGGAACTCATGGTTGTTGGGGGTAAGGTTATGTACACACTGCTATATTTAAAATGGATAACAAACAAAAACTTATTGTATAGCACATGGAACTCTGCTCGATGTTATGTGCTAGCATGGAGGGGAAGGGAGTTTGGTATAGAATGGATACATGTATATGAATGGCTGAGTCCCTTCACTTCACCTGAAACTATCACAACATTGTTAATTGGCTATACACCAATTTTTGTTTTGTTTTGGTGTTAAAAAAATAATAATAAATTAAAAAACAAAAAAACCCCACAGCTTCTATCCTCAAAATCATGTCTGTCGGGCCACAATGACCTGTCTGCTCCCGTCCACACTGGCCCAGGCTCTGCCGCTGGCTGACTCCTAGTGCTCTGGAAGAGGACACAGGGTCAGCCCCAGGTCACCTTCATCATCTCTTTGGACAGCTCCCGCATGGTGGCCTGGATTTCCGGGATCTTCACAAGACTCTGCATGGCCTTCATCACTTCTGTGCTCTTCTGTAGGGAACCAGCCACTCGCAAAACCGCTGAAAGGTAAAGATGACAAGGATCGCTCAACACAATGTGGCACAGGATGGAATAAAGACAGACAGGCAAGTCACAAGCTACTCTGATAAAAGTCAGCGGGAGTGGGCGGGCTCCCAGAGCTATTTATGTACCTGTAGACTGCATGACTGTGCTGCTGGCTGACCGAGACTGACTTTGCCAAACTGGGTGCTACTTTGGCTACAGGAGGTACAAATTCTTCAGGCACACCAAGACTCATACCCGAAGGCCTGAGTCTGACCCTGAGGGAACGAAGCTAGCTAGCTAGGAACCACTGTGACATCAGGACAAGTCACACACAGAAGAATGTCTCTAGGCCTTGCCAGGGCCAGACTGGAAAAGAGGCTTTAGGCAACGCAAGCAACGCTTCCCACACACCAGCTGACGGATCGCGGCTGCTCTGGGAGGGACCTGCCACTGGTCAACAGGAAAATAAGAGAAACTGTGTGTCAGTGTAAGGTGGCTACAGTTGGAAAAAATTCTCTATAGTCCAAGATCACACACATACTATATNCAGCCATGAAATTAAAAGACGCTTAGTCCTTGGAAGAAAAGTTATGACCAATCTCGATAGCATATTGAAAAGCAGACATTACTTTGCTGACTAAGGTCCGTCTAGTCAAGGCTATGGTTTTTCCTGTGGTCATGTATGGATGTGAGAGTTGGACTGTGAAGAAGGCTGAGCGCCGAAGAATTGATGCGTTTGAACTGTGGTGTTGGAGAAGACTCTTCAGAGTCCCTTGGACTGCAAGGAGATCCAACCAGTCCATTTTGAAGATCAACCCTGGGATTTCTTTGGAAGGAATGATGCTAAAGCTGAAACTCCAGTGTTTTGGCCACCTCATGCGAAGAATTGACTCATTGGAAAAGACTTTGATGCTGGGAGGGACTGGGGGCAGGAGGAGAAGGGGACAACAGAGGATGAGATGGCTGGATGGCATCACTGACTTGATGGACATGAATCTGAGTGAACTCTGGGAGATGGTGATGGACAGGGAGGCCTGGCGTGCTGCGATTCATGGGGTCGCAAAGAGTCGGACACGAATGAGCGACTGAACTGAACTGAAGAGGTTATTTACATATGGGCTGATTCCATTTATATAACAGTTTTGAAATAATAAAATTATAAAATTAATGTGGCAGCCAGGTTGGGAGGGGAGTTTGGGGGAGAATGGATACATGTATATGTATGGCTAAGCCCCTTAGCTGTTCACCTGAAACTATTTTTTGTTAACCTGCTATCCCCAATACAAAATAAAAAGTTAGAAAAAAAGAAAAAGATTACTGATTGCCAGATATAAAGAGAGGGTGGGGGTGGGAGGAAGTGGGTGTGGTTACAGATGTGCAGCATGAGATATCCCCTGTAAAGACGGAAACTGGAAGAATTCTGAAGCGTCACTGTATTAATGCCAACCTCCTGGTTGTAATACTTACTTTAACTCTGCAAAATGTTACCACTGGGGGAAAATGAGTAAAGGGTATACACAGAATCTCTCTATATTATTTCTTACAACTCCATGTATGTGTATCTACAATTCTCTCAAAAAGCTTAATTTTAAAAAACCCTCAGAAAAGAGTATATAAAAACAAAGCAACATTATGTTACTATGCCTGCTACAGATACAAATGAAACACACACACAAATACAAGTTCTGCTATAAATTATAACAATAACCAAATATGGAAACAAAGCAGCTAAATATAGATTTAGCTTCATAATCATAGATTCAAAGACCAATGGAAATATTCTGAGTCTGATTTCAATAATTAAAGCAACAAAATTACAGAGTTGTTTCCACTTATCACAGGTTCTTGTGGCAATTATACCTAAATTTAAATAAATCAGTAAAAAATATTAAAAATGGCATCAATAGCGAAATGCAATTCCCTGAGAGCAAGGGCCCCAGGGAGCAACACACTCACAAAAGCCATCTAGCCATCTTAAACATGGCCATTATAAGCAGAATGAACAGTTATAAGAAAATATGGAGTCTTACAATGACGTTTCACAAAGTTAAGTTAAAGTCACAAAGTGTCCAACTCTCTCTGACCCCATGGACCATACAGTCCCTGGAATTCTGGAGGGCAGAATACTAGAGTGGGTAGCCTTTCCCTTCTCCAGGGGATCTTCGCAACCCAGGGATCGAACCCAGGTCTCCCACACTGCAGGATTCTTTACCAGCTGAGTCACCAGGGAAGCCCACTACAGGGATAGATAAGGCTTAAGATTCCAGAGGGCTGATTACCTCCAGCCACTCTTACCTAATGCCAACCATGGACACTCACACTACATTTACAGCTGAGTAAAATAAGTATTCATATGAATAATGACTAAAATCAAATATAAAACAATGGAGACAATCAATTCACGAGGGAGATGATTTTTACCCTTAAATTTTTTTCTGTTTATATTGCATTTTGTTTGTGCAAAGGAAAAATATTTCATATGAAAATGATGAAGCTTTACAGAATTTGAATTTATAAAGTTTCATCCCCATTAAACTCTTAACTCCCCATTCCCCTTTCCCTCCACCTCTTGGCAACCACCAATGCACTTTCTCTATGATTCTGACTATTCTCCATACCTCACAGAAGTGGAATCACATAGCATCTGGCCTTTGGTGACAAGCATACTGCACTTAGCATAATGCCTTCAAAGTACCCAAAGTTGTAATGTGTCAGAATTTCCTCCTTCTTTTTTATATTTTAAATATTTGGCTGCACCCTGCAGCATGTGAGAGATATTAGTTTCCTGAACAGGAATTGTACCATCGCCCCCTGCATTGGAAGGCAGGATATTAACTACTGGACCACCAGCGGAAGTGAAAGTCGCTCTGTTGTGTGTGATTCTTAGTGACGCCTTGGGCTACATATATATAGAGTCCATGGGATTCTCCAGGCCAGAATACTGGAGGGGATAGCCTTTCCCTTCTTCGGGCGGTCTTCCCAACCCAGAGATCGAACCCAGGGAAGTCCCCAAAACCTCCTTCCTTTTAAAGGCTGAACAGTAGTCCACTGAACTATAAATACCATGTTTTGTTTATCCCTTTATCCTTCAGTGGACAATTAAATTGTCCTTACCTTTTGCCTGTTTTGCATAATGCTGCTATAAACATGGATGTAAAAGTATCTGTTTGGAGTCCCTGCTTTCAATCCTTACTTATCCAGAAGTGGAATTTCTGGACCATATGATAGTTTTGTTTCCTGCCCCACCTTCTTAGCTTCTTTTAACCTTCTCTCCCAACCAAAACATACTCATCATCTGTCTTGTTCTGCAAGAGGCTGCTGTCAGAAAGTAACACTTAGAAAACATCTAATCATGACAATGTATTAATAGCTGACAGGGCTTAATACACCACCCCTCCCAGGGACATCTGTATTTGAAAAGAGAAACAACTTAAAGAGAAGAAATGACTTCATCAAATGGTGGCTTTTCAAACAGTAACAGGCTCAGGGTGGGATGGAGACATTGGAAACTCATGTCACAGTATTTCTAGTTTTCTCTTTTCTCAGTCCGAAGATGTAGACGTCCCCCTCCCTCTCTGTTCTGGGTTCTATTATCAGTTACCTTCTCTGTTGTATTTAATTTGCCAACAGACAACATCCAACTATAACCCCCCCTCAACAATTCTCCCTGGGGATTCCCTCGGCCAGGCACTGTGCTAAGGTGCTGGGGAAGCAGGGCGACCCGCATGGAGCCAGTCTAGACAGCTCCAAGTAGAGTCTTCTGTCTCTCTTAGGCCTGCTTCTCCCTCCTTCTGGGTTTCCAGAGTCTTTAAACGCCCTGTGCTCTTTCTGGGTTCAGGGTTTGGAGCACCTTGGGCTTATTTCTACCTTCACCACGTTCACTTACTTGGCATCCAGAGCAGTTCTTCAATGTCCTCTCTCCCACTCATCCTACCAGACTAACCCAGCTGACCATCCCCTCTCAGGTCCCCCTGCCTCCTGCCTGGCTGCACCTGCAGCTGTGCTCACAGTACTCGATGAGGCTCTCTCCTGTCTAGGAGATGAAGTCACCACCCTCAGCTGAGTGTTCTAAACTCTGACTGCAGGTTACCTTTCCAGCCTCACCTCCCACTACCTGTCAAGCACTCGTGTCACACTGAATCAAGGGCTGTTTGCTAAGCACAGTCTGAACCACTTCACCTGTGCCTCCGGGCCCCCATTCCTCTACTTGGATGCCTCTCTAGTTCTCCCTCAGAGCTTGCTTCTGCACCCCCTCTGCAGCTGATCTGCAGGGCCTCCACACTGGAATCTGAAAAGCCTTGCTCTCCTTACAGCTGTCCCAACTGTCTTCTTCACCTCCCTGCTCATCCTTTTCAGCCATCCTCCCCCCTTGCACCTAGGTAACCCAACCTCCCAGAACTACTTCCTTCAAGGTTTAAATACATAGTTCTTTTGGCCCTAGGGCCTTCACACAGGTCGCTGACACTCTGGTTGGAATAAGCCCTCCCCTTAATTACTCATCCTTCAGATATCATCAGAGACTGAAAGGAGCCACCCTTGAGTGCATTTCCCTTTTATAATCTCCTAGTGCTCTCTTTCACTTCTCATTTTCATGCACTGGAGAAGGAAATGGCAACCCACTCCAGTGTTCTTGCCTGGAGAATCCCAGGGACGGGGGAGCCTGGTGGGCTGCTGTCTATGGGATCACACAGAGTTGGACACGACTGAAGTGACTTAGCAGTAGCAGCAGTGCTCATTACAATGTGCATTTATAAATACCCATTTACTTATTGAGTTTATTATTTTATTAGGTATGCTTCTTTTTCTTAAGTTTATTTATTTTTGCTTTTTACTCCAAAACTAGAGGCCAATGACTGTGTCTTTAGAGTTCACTACTTTATGTCTGGTGCCCTGAAATATATCTGGCATATAACAGTGGCTAAAAGAAATGGATTACATGAATTATAATTTTTCTCTTTGTAGCTTAAGCTACCTGCCTGAGAAGACTGCAGAAGCTTCTTATGAAACTTATACTTAATCCAACCTCTCCACTCTTTTCCCTCCCTCTCTCGTAAAAAGAGGAAAGAAATAAGGAAGAAAAGGGTGGTGGGGAGAAGGTGCTCTGAGAAACAATGCAAGGAACATAAAAAAAATTTTTTTAAGCTATTAAGGAGGTAGGGGAGGAATGGACTAGGAGTTAAGGTTAGTAGATGCAAACTATTACATACAGAAGGGATGGAAAACAAGGTCCTTCTACCATATGGCACAGGGAGCGATATTCAATGTCCTGGGTAAACCATAATAAAAAAGAATGTATATTTTAAAAGACTATCAATAATAAATATTATATTCATGAAATAAACAATAAAATGATATTTTTAAAATAAGGATCAGAGAACTTTTCCAAAAATTAAAATTAAGACAAATAAAATAAATTCAAGAAAAGAAAATATAGAGAAAATTTAGAAAGTGAGTGTAGAAGGCAGAACACAAAGACAAAATTGATGATGGTAACAAAAATTATATTTAGAACCCACACGTATAGCAATTACCAAGGGCCAGGCACTGAATTAAGCCTCACAATGACCCTATGAAGAAGGTACTATTATCACTTCCAAAGTGAAAACAGGAAAGATTAAAAAAAAATAAATTACAAAGGATCAGCCCAGGAAATCTAGCATTTGACTAAAATCTTTTCCTATCAGGAAGAAACAGAAAATACAGTGGAAATGAAATGATCACATTAACATCCGAGACTTGAAAGACCAAGGAACATAAACGATGGAACTCTTTGTCTTTTGTAGAAACCCATGTGGAAACATCTGCAGAAGAAACTACATGAAGTCTTGGATTCTCAGGGGAAAACATAGGGAGAAGTTGGGGATATAGATGAAGTAAGGCTAGCCAAGATGCTTGGATGGGCATATTAGTTTTGACACACCCACTGAGAATGAGTGGAGATGTCAGCTATACCCTACGAGTCAGGCCTGAAGATAAAAATCTGGAAATCAATGGTGTTTAAAGGCACGAGGTTAGATGAGCTCACCTACAGGGAGAAAGGAAAGATGGAAAAGAGGCGAGGAGCTGGAGGAGTATTTTAACGTTAAGTATCAAACAGCAGATATTTTACTTCGCAGGTGTGATAAAGCCACAAAGACTATATATTTGAAACAACAATATATGTTGTTCTGGGTGTATATTTAAAGAATAACAGGTTCCTGACTATACTGTGTTATGTTCACTATTGGAAGTACATGCTACAGGAGAAGAGATTTTCCTCATGTAGATTAGTGAATATTTGTGAGCTGTAATTTCTTGAAAAGATATTCTGGATTCAGTTCATAGGAAGAAAAGGTGAACAGAAGAGCGTGATCAAACCCACTAGTTCCCAGAGAGATGTTATAACATTTCTCAAAAATTAAAAAGTCTGACAAGGGCTGATGAAAAGGTTCAGAAAAAAGAACCCTCATCTGCTGCTGGTAGGAATACAAATCAGCCTCTTTGGAGAGTAATTTTGCAGTTCTAGTAAAATTTAAACCCAGCTATTTTTAATGTAGCAATTCCACTTCTGAGGATATAACTGCTCTAAAGAAATACATGTGCAAGAGTGAAAAGACATTCATAGCAGCACTGTTAGTAATAGTAAAAACTGAAAAAAGCTTAAATGTCCATCAATAGGGAAAAGAAAAATAAAATGTGATACATTCAAAGGATGCAATACCACCTAGGAGTTAAAAAAATATATTTATCATCTCAAAACATATTCATCATTAAGTTGGTATGGTAAATATCATACCAAAATATATTATTATATGGGTATATTTCAAACTTACAATGATAAATGGGAAACAATGCAGAATGAGACAAAATATAATACTATTTATATACATTTTAACATATGATCATGGTTACCTCTGAGGAGGTTGAAAGAGAAGGGAATAGGGTTGGAAAGATATATCAGAGAAGCTTGAAGTTTAGTGATACTGCTTTCTAATATAAAAACTGAGGCAAATATAATAAAATGTCAAATTTTATTGGTTCTGGGTGTTAGGTACATGTGAAAGTCACTCAGTCTATCCGACCTTTGTGGCCCCATGAATATACAGCCCATGCAATTCTTCAGGCCAGATTACTGGAGTGGATAGCTGTTCCCTTCTCCAGGGGATCTTCCCAACCCAGGGATCAAACCCAGGTCTCTCACAGTGCAAGCAGATTCTTTACCAGCTGAGCCACCAGGGAAGCCCAAGAATACTGGAGTGGGTAGCCTAACCCTTCTCCAGCGGATCTGCCTGACTCAGGAATCAAAGCAGGGTCTCCTGCTTTGCAAGTGGATTCTTTACCAGCTGAGCTACAAGGGAAGCCCTTGTTAGGTACATAAGCATCCAATATATTATCTTTGCAACTAGGGAGAAGAGTCTATGTATATAGTGCCTTATTCATAGGAAGGTAAAATGCAAAATAAGCTAAACGTTTTCTGATGTTGATCCAGTAAAGGAAATGCTGAAAAAATTTTAAATAATCTTATCATAGTCAATTGAACACATACCTTTTCAGCTGGCTGCAGAAAAAACAGAAGTAAATATGAAGCTTTCACTGATGGCTGTAAAGGGTATTTAGTTTTCAAAATAATAGTAAGATTACACTGTTTCTCTCTGGTATTGAATACTTGGCTTGTCCAAAAGGCATATATGTAGGTTATTTATCCAATATTTAAACAGCCTAAATATATCACTTTAGGGCTGAAATAACACAGTTTTTAAAAGTTAAGAAGATACAGTACAAATAGTCTGTTTTTTTTTTTTTTTAATTCATGGATTATTTTCTTCAGTATCTGCAGAAAGAAACTGATATATTCACTATTAGGCATAGTAAAAATAAAAACCCACATCCAAATGTTAAAATTGAACATAAAGAAACACTTTCAGAGCCAAATACAACCAAATAATGATTCAGGCACTCATGTGGCACCAGCCTCTAAACTGAAACATTCAAGTCTTCTAATTCTTAAATGTGATATACTCATCAGAATAGTAACTGACAGAGTTGCAGATGCGGTTTGTTTTTTTTTTCTGGCCACACCATACAGCTTGTGGGATCTTAGTTCCTGAGACCAAGGCTTGAACTTGGGCCCTGACAGTGAAAGCATGAGTCCCTAACCACTGGACCACCAGGGAACTCCCTGAAGATATTCTTTAGTGGAAAAATTTCCCTGTAATTTCAGAGTCTGTACTCTGTTGAATTACCTGACAGTCGTTTGCTGCCATTCTCAAAGAACTCTAGTTCTGGGTTAGGATTTCTTCATCTAGCCAAACTTAAGTAAGAAAAGAAACCAGCTGGATGTAAAATGTAACCTATGCCTCAAACTGTCAGTGACCTGGAGNTGTACTCTGTTGAATTACCTGACAGTCGTTTGCTGCCATTCTCAAAGAACTCTAGTTCTGGGTTAGGATTTCTTCATCTAGCCAAACTTAAGTAAGAAAAGAAACCAGCTGGATGTAAAATGTAACCTATGCCTCAAACTGTCAGTGACCTGGAGACAGATGCCTGTGAAAGATGGCAAACCATATTATACTGGATCCTGAAAGCTAAGTAGATTAGTAGGTTTCTTCTTAAATATTATGAGTTAAAAAAAAAATTAAGTCCATATGTATGCTGAATACCAATACCTGGCCGGCAGGTTCCTAAGATGTAAGAAAGCCTCAGGATGAGAGCCAGAGATGAGGCCGAGAAGGAGGGGAGTAAAAGCCAAAGCCAAGCTTCGACGGTTTAAATCCGACTTGAGGCAGCTCTGGGTCCAGGACAGAGGAAACTCTTCTTTGTCCTCCCTCTAAGGCCTGGGCCCACTTCTTATTCCTAGGACTCAACCTTCAGGTCATTTTTCCTCACTGTTCACATGAGGAAATAGTCTAAATTCTAAACGAAGTAGGTTGAGCTATAGACGTTCCCATTACTTCAACAACACTGGCAAAAGGAAATCAATTAACAGTCAAATAAAAATGAAAGTAGTAAATGTTATTTTGCTTTTGTGTAATTCCCCAACTAAGACAATATAGAGAATAAATGCCAGAGCTGAGACTGTTCTTCCTATTCAAGGAAACTAGTGTTAGGATAATGGCAAGAGCCTCAGTTAATGAGGTGGTTGTAAGAAATGCTGTCTTACCCAGCTGGTTCTTCATCCCCATGAGCACGGAGTTCATGTGCGCCTTGGATGCATAGAGCTTGCTCACGGCCTTCCTTGACCTGATCATCTCCTTGGCCAGAACCACGCAGACATCCTTCTGACCCTTCTTGGCAGCATCTTTCACAGATCGTTTCACTTTTTCTTCTTCTCTTTGGATATCTAAATTTAGGACAGAACACAAAACACCAAAAGATTAAGGGTAAACCAGGAGATGGCATCACTGACTCAATGGACATGAGTTTGAGCAAACTTGGGGAGATACTGAAGGACAGGGAAGCCTGGCGTGCAGCATTCCATGGGGTCGCAAGGAGTTGGACATGACTTAGCGACTGAAGAACAAGGAGATTTACTAGCACTGAAATCTACTCTCGTGATCTAAATGTGTCTATTAAGTAGGAAACAGGAGGATACAAACCAAATAAAAATAATAAATCATTTCTAATATTATTTCCAATACCACATTCAAGTAATATAAGTTAAACAGAAAAATAAATCCTACTACACCAGACAAAATTTCAAAACTGCTTTTGCAAGCCCATTCTAACATCTGTTGGTACTGGTATTAGGAACCTGCAACTTAAGGAAAGCCTGAACACGGTAAAAGTGTTACAACAACACAGGGTGATGATTCACTGACACACATCATGAAATGATCATGGTAAGTTTAGTTAACATCCATCACCTCATACAAATACAAAACACAGAAAAACACTTCTTACTTGTGATGAGAACTCAGGATTTACTCTCTTAACAGCTTTCATATAGAACATACAGCAGCATTAATTATATTTATCCTGTCATACATGACATCCCTAGTGCTTATTTATCTTATACTGGAAGTCGGTACCTTTTGACCACCTTCATCCAATTCTCACTCCCTGCAAACTCGACCTCTGGTGACCACAAACCTTATTTCTTTTTCTATGAATTTGCTTGTTTGTGGTTTTCTGAACTATAAGTGACCTATGGCACTATGATAGGTCCTGGTGCACAGCATAGTGATTTGGTATTTCTGTACATTACAAAATGATCACCACAAGTCTAGTTACCATCCATCATCATAAAAGATACATTATTATTACTGATTATATTTCCCACTCTGTACATTTCATCCCTGTGACTCATTTATTTTGCAACTGGAAGTTTGTACCTCTTGATCTCCCTTATCTATTTCACTCATTCCCCTGCACCCCTCCCTTTTGACCACCATTTGCTCTCTGCTTCAATAACTGTTTCTGTTTTGCATGTTTGTTCATTTGTTTTGTTTTTTAGATTCCACATATATGTGAAATCATACGGTATTTTCTTTCTCTGTCTTATTTCACTTAGCATAATTCCCTTGAGGTCCATCATGCTGTCACAAATAACAAGATTTTGTTCCTTTTTATGGGTAATATTCTAGCATATATATGTATACACAGACAACATCTTCAGCTATTCATCTATCATGGGTACTGAGGTTGCTTTCATATCTTGGATACTGTGAGTAATGCTGCAATAAACGTAAGGATGAATATATCATTCCAAATTAGTGTCTTTGTTTCCTTTGGGGAAATACCCAGACATTTAACTGTTGGATTATATGGTAGTTCTAGTTTTTTGAAGAACCTCCGTGCTGTTTTACATACTTGCTACACCAATTTACGTTTCCATCAATATTGCACAAGGGTTCCCCATTCTCCCCATCCCAATCCAACAATTTTTATTTGTTGTCTTTTTAATAATAGCCATTTTTCACAGGTGTGAGATAGTGTCTCACTCTGGTTTTGATTTGGATTTTCCTGATGATTAGTGATGCTGAGCATCTTTTCATTTCGTTGTTGGCCATCTGTTTGTCTTCTTTGGAAAAATGCCTATTCAGGTTCTCTGCCCATTTTAAAAATCAGTTTTATTGTCTACTTGAGGTTTTTTATGTGTCTATATAAATTTGAGATTATTTGTTCAGTGAAAAATGCCACTGGAATTCTAATAAGTATTGAAACCAATCTATAGATGACTTTGAGTAGTACAGTTATTTTAACAATATTAATTCTTCAAACTCATTCACATGGGCTGTNTTTATGTGTCTATATAAATTTGAGATTATTTGTTCAGTGAAAAATGCCACTGGAATTCTAATAAGTATTGAAACCAATCTATAGATGACTTTGAGTAGTACAGTTATTTTAACAATATTAATTCTTCAAACTCATTCACATGGGATAGTTGTTTGTGTCATTTTCAGTTTATTTCATCAACATCTTACAGTTTTCTGAATACAAGATTTTTACCTCCTTTGTTTGATTTACTCCTAGGCACTTTATTCTTTTTGATGCAATTGTAAATGAAATTGTTTTCTTAACTTCTCTTGCTGATGGTTTGTTGTAAAAAAAAAAAGATTTCTCTATATTAATTTTGTATTCTACAACCTTACTGAATTCATTTATTATTTCTAATAGTTATTTGGTGGTCTCTTTAGGGTTTTCTATCATAGTACCATGTCATCTTCAAAGAGTAACAGTTCTTCTTCCTTGCCAGTTTGGATCATTTTATATCTTTTTTTTGTCTGACTGTGTGGCTAGGACTTCCAAGGCTGTATTATATAAAGAGCGCAAAAGTGGGCCACCCTTGTCTTGTTCCTGATCTTAGAGGAAATGCTTTCTTTTAGCTTTTCACTCTTGAATATGATGTTGGCTGTAGGCTTGTCATAGATAGCCTTTATTATGTTGAGTGATGTACCTTCTCTAGTTCCTTTGTTGAGTTTTATTATCATAAATGGATGTTGAATTATGTCAAAAGTTTTTGCTATATTTTTTAGATGACTGTATGATTTTTATTCTTCAGTTTATTAACGTGGTATATCACAATGTATAGTCTGCATAAACTGAATCATCCTTGCATCCTTGGGATAAAATGCCACTTGATCACGGAGTATAAACTTTTTCAATGTACTGGTGAATTTGGCTGCCAATATTTTGTTGGGAATTTTTGCATCTATGTTCATCAGAGATATGGCCTGTATTTTTCTATTTTGTGTGTGGTATCTTTGTCTGGTTTTGACATCAGAGTGATGCTGGCCTCAAAGAATGAGTTTGGAAGTTTTCTTTCCTATTCAAATGTTTGGAATAGTTTGAGAGGACAGATATAAACTCTTCTTTAAATATTTGGTAGAATTCACCCATTATACCCTTTGGTCCTCAACTTTTGTTTCTTGGGAGTTGTTTTCTTGCTGATTTAATTTTGTTACTGGTAAGAGGTCTATTCATATTTTTTATTTCTTGTTGATTCAATCTTGGAAGACTCTATTTCTAAAAATTCACCCATTTCTAGTAATCTGTCCACAGTAATCTCCTATAACTCTCTGTATTTCTCTAGTGTCAATTTTAAGTTCTACTTTTTCCTTTCTGATTTTATCTACTAGGCCCTCTCTTTTTCTTGACGAGTCTAGCTATGGATTTTTAAATTCTCTTTATCTTCTCAAAGAACCACCTTTTACTTTCACTGATCTTTTCTATTTTTCTTTAAAATTTTCTATTTCATTTATTTTTGCTGTGATCTTCTTTATTTATTCCTCCTACTAACTTTGGGTTTGCAAGTTGTTTATCCTAGTTCCTTTATGTACAAGGTTAGGTTGTTTGAAATTTTTTTCTTGTTTCCTGTGGTAGGCTTATATTGCTATAAACTTCCCTCAGAAATGCTTTTGCTGTGTGCCATAGATTTTGGATTGCTCTGTTTCCATTTTCACTTGACTCCACATAATTATTTTTTTCTTTTTTTTTTGCTGCACTGCATGGCTTCTGGGATCTTACTTCCTCAACCAGGGATCAAACCTGGGCCCTAGGCAGAAGAGTAGAGTCCATACCACTGGACTGTCAGGGAATTCCCTGACCCTAAGTATTTTTTGGTTTCCTCTTTGAATTCTTCAGGCACCCACTGGCTTTTGAGTAGCATACTGTTTAGTCTCTATGAGTTTGTGTTTGTAGTTTTTTCCCCTTTGTAGTTGATTTCTCATAGTATTGCAGTCTCATAGCATTGTAGTTAGAAAAGATGGTTGATACTCTTTTGATCTTGTTTTGTGGTCTAGCATGTGATTTATCCTGGAGAATGTTCCATGTGTACCTGAAAAGAACATGTATTCTGCTGCTTTTGGATGGAATGTTCTGTAAATATCCATTAGGGTTTGAAATAAAGAGGTGTGAATTTCTAACTTTGTTCTTTTTCAATGGTTTGTTTTTTTGTTTTTTGGTTTTTTTTTGCTCTCTGGAATCCCTTGAGATCCCATATGAAGTTTAGGATAGCTCTTTTTCCATTTCTTCAAAAAACATTACTGGGATTTTCACAAGGATTGCAATGACTCTATAGATCACACTGGGTGCTATGACATCTTAACAGTATTAATTATTCTAATCCATGAATATAGGATGTCTTCCCATGTATTTATGCCTTTAATTTCTTTCAGCAATATCTTATAGCTTTCATCATAAGCCTTTCACCTCCCAGGTTAAGGTAATTCCTAAGTATTTTATTTTTGGGACTATTATAAATGGCACTGTTTTAATTTCCTTTTCCAGCTACTAGCATATAAAATAATACAAGTGATTTTCGTTTTGTATCTTGCTACTTTGCTAAATTCATTTACTAGTTCTAACAGTTGTGTTGTGAAATCTTTAGGGTTTTATACATGTAAGATCACATTACCGGCAAACAGATAATTTAACTTCTTCATCCACAATTTGAAAATCTATCCTGGATAATGTACCTTGCACACTTAAGAATGTGTATTCTGTTGTTGCATTGAGTATTCTATATATGTCTATTGGATCTAGTTGATTGCTGTGCTGTTCAAGTCATCTTTGATCCTTACTAATTTGTCTGCTTGTTATATATCCACTTTTGGGAATGAGTTATATTAAAGTCTTCAACTACTGTTGTAAAATCTACTTTCCCTCATATATTTTAACCATGTGTCATTAGGTGCATAGATGTATGTAACTGTTACATCTTATTATATTAAAATATAATGTCCTTCTTTGACTCTTGTAATCTTTTTTGATTTAAAGTTTATCTTATATTAGTACAGCAGCCTCCATCCTTTAAGTTACTATTTCCATGGCATATATTTTTCCTTTCTTTCACTGTCAAAACCTATTTGTATCTTTGGATCTAAAGTAAGTCTCTTATATATAGTATACACTAGGGTCATTTTCCTCCATTCTGCCAAGGTCTATTTTTGATTGGAGAATTTAATTTATTTATATTTTAAGTAATTACTATGGGGAGGAAATCTTTAAAAGAGGAGATATACATATACATATAACTTTGCTGTACAGCAGAAACTAACACAACATTGTAAAGCAACTATACGCCAACAAAAATTAATTTTAAAAAAGTAATTACTGATGAGCAGGGGCTTAATTCTTCCATTTTGCCTTTTTTGTCTGTAGGTCTTATAGTTTTTTATTCTTCATTTCCTACAATATCTTCTTCTGTGCTTATATGTCTTTTCTTATGGTGAAACTTTTCAATTCCCTTTTCATTTGCTTTTGGGTATAATTTATAGCTACTTTCTTTGTGATTATCATGGTGAATGCACTTGATATATTAATGTGATAACACTAATTTGAATTTATATGAGCTTAACTTTAATATTATACAAAAACTTTACTTCTTTACAGTTTTGTCTGCACCCCCATTCAGTTACTAATGTCACAAAAGTACATCTTTCTGCACTATATGTTAAAAAATAAAGCCTAATATATTTTTAAATGCACAAGTCTCCTAAATCATGTGAAAACAAAAAATGAAGTTACAAACCAAAGTTACAAAAATATTAGCTTTTATAATTGCCCATGCATTTATCTTTAATGGAGATATTTATTTTTTTATATAGTTTTAAGTTACGATTATAACTATCTATAATAACAGGTTGTTACTATCTATCAACCTGAAGGACATGCTTCAGCATTTCTTGCCAGGCAGGTCTAGTGATAACAAACCCAATCAGCTTTCATTTAAGTAGGACTGTCACTCCTTTGTTTTGCTGGATATAGGATTCTTGATATACAGGTATCTTCTTCCAGCACTTAAAATATATAAACTCACTTCCTTCTGGCACTCAATATTTCTGATGAGAAATCTGTTGAAAGTCTTATTCAGGATCCCTTGTATGTGAGAAGCTATTTCTTGCTGCTTTAAACAATCACTCCTTGTCTTTCTATAGTTTGATTATCATATGGCTTGGCATGGGCCTCTTGAGTTTATTCCACCTTAGAGTGTGCGGAGCTTCTTGGGTGGTTACATTCACGTTTTTCATGAAATATGTTAAGTTTTTATCTTTATTTCCTCAAATAATCTCTTTGCCCCTTCTCTCTTTCCCTTACTTCTGGGACATCCACAGTGTGTATGTTGCCCCAGCTGATGGTTTCCAGCAGGTCCCTGAGGCTCTGTTGGCTTCATTTTCTTTTTCCCTTCTGTTCCTCAGACTTGACCATTTCAATTGTACTAATTTCAAGTTCATTAATTCTTCTACCTGGTCAAATCTGCTTCTGAATAACTCTAGCAATTTTTTCATTGAATGTTATATTTTCCAGGTGCATAATTTCTTTTTGCTTCTTGTTCATGTTTTGTCTCTTTACTGATACTTCCATTTTGCTTATATATCATTTTCTTGACTTTGTTCACACCTTACTGCCAGGAGCCAGCGTGAGGAATCCCACCCACGCGGNTTATATTTTCCAGGTGCATAATTTCTTTTTGCTTCTTGTTCATGTTTTGTCTCTTTACTGATACTTCCATTTTGCTTATATATCATTTTCTTGACTTTGTTCACACCTTACTGCCAGGAGCCAGCGTGAGGAATCCCACCCACGCGGCAGAGATCTGATGTGCAAGGTCGAGTCAGATCTCAGGTTTTCCCCCTGGTATTTCCTGAGCATGTACACCCCAAAATAAGAATATGCCTGCCTTATTGTATTGTACTTTTCCACTCTCCTGACACTGGAAAAAGTCATCTCAAGGCTTTAGTCTTCTGCATTTGAAAGGGTGTTTCAATCCAAACACCCTCTGATGGCTTTTTAGCCTGCCTGCAGGCTGTGCCTGTGATTGTTTAGCTGTGCACGTGATTGTTTGAGGCCTCCCTACCGTGGGAGGCACAGGAAGCTTAAAACATCCTAGGAATGTAGAGGCTTCCGAGGAGTCAAAATCATTAGAATAGGACTGATTAAAGGTTTCATTTGTTGAGCCAATACTTGCTGCCAAATGTTCATATTTTTAGATATAGTTGGTATATAGAAAAACAGGTAGTAGACCTGGTATTAGCAACATTAGATCTTTGAGTTAAGTACTTTCTTTGTTATAACCCACTGCACCTTTGTTCTACAGGAATGTAACTTTATTTAGTACTTTGAGGGTGATGCAGAGTAAAGAAAAAACACTTCTAGGGAAAAGGAGTTTTCTGGTTGATAGACAATTATCCAGGAAGAGAGCCATGAAAATGTTAACAGGTCTCTTGGCCAGAAGATAATGTAAACCACCAGAGACCTTTTGTATACGGGAGAGTATGCAAAAAGAAAGCCTTGTTTGTCTCAATGAGGGTCAGGACTGCTGCCCCTGCATAACTCTGCATATTCCATTATTTATGTACAACTTGGGGTTTATAAGCTGATTTTGAAAAATAGTTTTTGGAGTCTTGCACCGATGCTGGGCTTCCCCATATCATTCTTTTCTCCCTTTTTCAGCTGAATTCCCATCTTGGAACGTGGAGGCTCACCATGTCTGCTTACTTGTCCCAGCTTTTAAGATGCGTAAGAGAGAGGGCCCAAGGCGGGGCATTCTCCGATATTCAAACGGGCACCGGCGGCCTAACGTAGATGGTGCAAGTTCCTTGTGTGGAACTTTATTGGCTTTCCACATAGCCAAGTTATTCAGCCTCTTTTCTCCACTTAATTTTACTACTACACTATTTCTTCCTAATCTAATCTTATATTTCTATATTATTAAATAAATAAGTTTTCCTCGCCAAGGCCATCCCTGCTTCAAATTCCCTGGATCCACCGGGGCTGGACCCCGGCACCTTACTTTAGTCCTTTCCATGTCTTTAAGATGGTTGTTTTAAAGTCTTAGTTAGTAAATTTGTCATCTGGTCTTTTTCAGGGGACTTTTCTGTTCATTTCCTTTCAATGGTCCATACTTTCCTGTTTTTTTGATACCTTGTGATCTTGTTGTTATTTTGAAAACTGGACATTTAAGCTTCTTAAGATGATAACTCTGGAAGTTAGATTTTCCTAGGGTTTGACAGGCTTTTTTGTTTGGTTTTATTGCTGTAGGGTATCTGTGTATTGAGATCATCCTGAGATGTAAACTTAGCCTTTTCAGGTCTTTTCAGAACCTGTGTATTTCCCTGGCCATGCCTAGTGACCACCTATATTCCCCACTACATGTGGTTGCTTCTCTTTGTTATTTTTTTAATATTTATTTATTTGGCCATACCAAGTCTTAGTGGTGGCATGTGGGATCTACTTCCCTGACCAGAGATCAAACCCAGGCCCCCTGCAGTGGAAGAACAATGTCTAAGCCACTGGAGAAGGCCCTGTGGGTGTTTTTGATTGTCTTAAGTCCTTGATGTCAAGGATATAAAATGGGACAGTGCTGCGGAAAATGCTATCGTGGCTCCTCTAAAATTAACTACAGAATTAACTTCCATTTGACCAATCCTTCCCTCTCCTAAACCCTCCTCACCACCCAGCAACCACAAGTCTGTTCTCTATCTCTGAGTCTGTTTCTGTTTCATAAATATGTTCATTTGTATCATAGTTTACATTCCACATATAGCTGATATCATATGTACATAAACTGATGAATGCAAACCATTTAAAAATATACAGTTCATTGATATTAAGTACACTTACACTGTTGTACAGCCATCACCACTATCTACTGAACTTTCTCTTCGTTTCTTTTTGAAACTCTGTTCACATTAACAATGACTCTCCATTTTTCCTTCTTCACATTCCCTGGTAATCACTATTCTGCTTTCTGTCTCTATAAATCAGACTCAGTGTAATCAGAGAATTTGTCCCATTGTGTCTGGCTTATTTTACTTCATAATGTTTTCATGACTTATTTATGTGATAGCATGTATCAGAATTTCCTTCTTTTTAAAGACTGAATAAATATCCCATTGTATGTATATACTTCGTTTATGTATTCATCTATTAGTAGAAATTTGGGTTATTTATACCTTCTGCTATTGAGAATTATGCTGTTATGAACATAAGTATACAATTTATTTAATCTGACTTGCATAAAACCATTTCTTTATAAGTAGGAAGAACTTTATTTAGGTTTTTTTTTTAAATTGCTTAAAACAACAAAAATTTATTCTTTAATTCTGGTGAACAGAAGTCTAAAATCAAAGTGTTGTTGGACTTCCCTGATGGTATAGTGAATAAGAATCCACCCACCAGTGCAGGGGACATGGGTTTCACCCCTGGTCCAAGAAGATTTCACATGCCACAGAGCAACTGAAGCCTGTTCACAACATCTACTGAGCTCATGCCCTAGGGCCCATGAGCCATAACTACTGAGTAAATGTGCCACTAACAAAGCCTGCATGATCTAGAGCCCACACTCTGCAACTACTGAGCCCGCCTGCTGCAATTACTGAAGTCCATGTGCCCAGAGCCTGAGCTGCACAAGAGAAACCACTGCAGAGAAGCCTACTCACCACAACCAGAGAAAGCCCACGCCCAGCAACAAAGACCCAGAGCAACCAAAAATAAATATATAATAAAATCGAGGTGTTGGAAGAGCTTCATTTCTTCTAGAAGCTTCAAGAAAGAATCCATTTCCTTGCCTTTTCTAGTTTCTAGAGGTCAAATACATTCCTTAGCTTATGTCTTCTTCCTTCATCTTCAAAGCAAACCATTCCACCATCTGGTTCTGTGGTCATAATTCCTTTTCTCAACATCCTGCCTCCCTTTTATAAGGAATCTTGTGATTATAATGGGCCCACCCAAAGAACCTAGGATAATCTCCCCATCTCAAGATCTCTAATAAAATGTGCAAGTTCCTTTTTGCCATGTAAGGTAACATATTCACAGGTTCTGGGTATTAGGACGTGGACATCTTTGGGAGGCTATTATTCTATCATAAAACGTGAGCACCTGCTTTGTTTCCAACATGAACCTAGACTCTAGGAAATCAGAGCTGAATGAACACGGTCCCTTCCCCTTGAATAGCTGAATTTCAGGCTCCAGGAAAGATTTACTTCTTTTAAACTGTAAAGTTTCTTTGAGTTGATTATATCTTATTTTCCTTATAATAATTAGAAAGCAGTTAATTAGAGCTATAAATAATATAAACTATGTTTTCTGTATGTAGATTCAGCTTATTTTTATGAACTAAGGCAAAATACAGCAACAGGATAAGAGACATAAAATAGTAATTTACCTCTTATTTGCCTGTCAACAACTCTCATTTCCTTTCTTATCTTCAATGACCATTCATTGACCTAGGAAAAATTTTAGAAAAGGAATTATAAGATAAGCCAATACCTCCAATTCACCAAATTTTGAAAAATTTTCTATTAATTTTACATTTAATCCTAACACAATCTAGAAATAAAATAAGCTTATTTTGAAAGAAACTGCCTTAGGGCCAAATTCTAATTTTTTAGTCTTTTTATTCATAGTACATAGAATTCTCAAACTATTCAAAGATTCCTATTCTGAAGGCAATATGAAGCACTTTATACAAGATCTCTGAGAGAGTTCAACACCCTGCAGGTATATACAATTTTTCAAGAGGTGCATGGGGATAAAAAGGTTTTATGGGCAACAGATTTTTTTTATTTCTATACATAATTATTTTAAAAACTGCAGTACCTGCATCATAAAAGTTCACCTTTTCTTTCTCCCCTTTAACAATTACACCACTTCATTTTACAGAAGAAATATTTCTCCAGCCTACATGTCTTTTACTATGATAGATTTCCCTGAGAGGCAAAAACCTCTGAAGCACTAAACATAGAGCCAACCTGAAATACTGGTGTAGGTGTTGAGAAAGTAGTGAATGACTCTAATGATTGCCATATTCTTATGCATTTTTCCCTAGTCCTTCAGTTTCAAAAATGAAGGAAAATAATTTATCAGTTGATAAATCATTAAAACTAAACTTTACATTAAATCAGTATGTGCTTTTTGGCATATGATCCAGAAGTTCAAAGAACTAAGTGATGCTGATGTACAAAATCCTTTCCACTACCATCTACTTATTAACGATGTTTCCCAACGTTGAGTCTAATAAAACATAACCTAGGACTTTCTTCTAGCTGAGGCACCTCACAATGAAGATCTCTTGTCTACACCAGTGTCATGCCATCCAAGGGCCCTTGGCAGTTGGCTCAGATCTTTAGACACAAGAAGATGGCCATAGTCACGGCACACTGCAAAGAGGGCAACAGTCTCTGTAGGTGAATGGGTTACCCCCAGAGTTGATCCACCCATGCACTGCTACAATACAAACTCCCAGCAACAGTTCTACTTCCTGGGAAGGAGCAATTAGCTAGCATGGACCTCAGTGTCCATGTGAAGGGTGCTGGTCACATAGCCCAGATTTTTGCAATCTACCAGTCCTGCCCTGGTGATCTTACTATCAGAAATATGTAGATAGGATTGAAAAAAAAAAAAAAAGATCAAAGACATCCTCAACCAAGATGAGGACACTGAACACTGCTAGTAGCTGCAAATTCAAATGTCTGGAGACCCTAGTGCCCACGATTACTACCAGAAATTCTACCAATCCTAACGATCAGGGTTAACCTTTACAATAAACAATGGTTGTGGGATTTAAGGTAAAAAAAAACAATAAAATAAAACAGAAATGGAATTGATGCTGAATCCTTTAGCACTCATCTATGGATACATGAACATGGCATTAAAAAATTCATACCCTTAGGATGAATTGCCAATAAATTTTGTTTATAATGACTTTAAAACCACTATTTAAAAAAATCTAAAAAATATTTATTATACAACAATTCTAATTCCCAGATGAAATATTAAAGAACTTAAAACTACATGGTTATACAGATTAACAAGTTAATGTTAGGTTTATGTATTTTTTTAAGTGAAATTCACATAACACACACTTAGCCACTTTAAAATGTATAATTTAGCGGCATTTAGTGCCTTCACTATGTTTGAAAACCAACTCCCTCTAGTCTCAGAACTTTTTCAGTATGTCAGAAGAACACACTATACCCTGTAAATAATCTTCCCCTATGACCACCCTCCTCCCCGTTCTCTGGTGACTACTAATTTGCTATTCTGTATCATTTGATATGCTTATTTGGGATAGTTAATATAAAATAAATCATAGAATATGTGGTCTTTCATATCTGGCTTCTTTCATTTAGTATAGTGGTTTTGAGGTTCCTCCATGTTGTAGCATGTATCAATACTTCAGTCCTTTTTATGGCTGAATAATATTGCATGGTATGTACATACAGCACCACTTATTTAGCCATTCATCTACTGATGAACATTTGGGTTGGTTTCATTTTCTGGTTACTGTGAAGAGTGCTGCTATGAACAAACACAAGTATTTGTTTGAGTACTTATTTTCAATTCTTTTGGGTATATACATAGGAGTGGAATTGCTGGGTCATATGATAATTTTGGTTACCTGAGGCAGACAGCCGACTCACTGGAAAAGTCCCTGATGCTGGGAAAGACTGAGGACAGAAGGAGAAGAGGGCATCAGAGGATGAGATAGTTGGATGGCATCACCCATGCAATGGACATGAACTTGGACAAACTTCTGGTGATGGTGAGGGACATGGAGGCCTGGCATACTGCAGTCCACTGGGTCGCAAAAGAGTCGGACATGACTGGTGACTCAACAAAAAATGTTAATTCTATTTTATATTTTTGAGAAACTCCAAAACTCTTTTTCAAAGTGGCTTCATCATTTTACATTCCCACAAGCAATGTACAAAGGTTCCTACTTCTCCATGTCCTTGTCAACACTTTCAACTGTTTAATTACAGCAAATGTGCTGTAACTATTGAAAGAGTATCTCATTGTGAATTTGATTTGCATTTCCTTAATAACCAATGAAGCGGAATACCTTTTCACGTGCTTGTTGGCCATTTTTATCAATATATCTCCCATGGAGAAACATCTATTAACGTCTTCTATCCATTTTTAAGTTCAGTTGCCTTTTTATTGTTGAGCGTATGAATTTTTTATATATTCTGATAGTAGATCCTCATTGGACATATAATTTGCAAATATTTTCTCCCATTCCATAGGTCATCTTTTCACTTTCTTGATAACGTCCATTGGTGCACAAAGGCACTAATTCTGAGAAATTCCAATTTGTCTTTCTTCTGTGGCTTGTGCTTCTGGTGTTATAGTGAAGGGAAAAAGTTAAAAATTATTAGCAATCCTTTGTTCTGATTTAAGAGGCGAGTCATGACTCATGGAAAAAACCTGTTCCCTATCTGATAACCTATAGTCCAGTTGCCTGGTCCTCACAAGAGACCCCCCGGGTAATTGTTTCCTTCTGTTAAAGATTACCTAGAGCATTATTTCTTTGAAAATTGGCTAACTGCCGCCAGGTGGTTAATCAACCTCCTTAGACTTGATGTAATTCCAGACCTATCTCTGTAAAGGTCAAGCTATGTCCACCAATCAGTTTGTTCAGAGTGTCTTCGCCCCTCCTATACCTGCTTGTAGCTTTAGTGTATAAAAACTGCTTTGTAACTGAAGTCGGGGTTCGTTCGCTCCTTTCGAGGAAGTTCGAACCCTGGCGCGCCGGTTCAATAAACCCTCTTGCTTTTTGCATCGAATTCGAGTCTTGGTGATCTGTGAGGCGACGTTTCCCGAGAATAGGCCTTTCTGGGGCCTAACANCGAACCCTGGCGCGCCGGTTCAATAAACCCTCATGCTTTTTGCATCGAATTCGAGTCTTGGTGATCTGTGAGGCGACGTTTCCCGAGAATAGGCCTTTCTGGGGCCTAACAGCAGAACTATCATTTTTTTTTTAATTCAGTTATCCACTGGGTAGCCATCTGTACATCTTAATTCACATAATTAAACAAAAACGTCTATTCAGTATATATTAAGTTCAGGAACATTTTAAGGCCTTGAATTTTTTCTGAAAGTATGAAAACCTATTGAGCTGGCAACCATGATTCGGAATGTAAATTTCATTGTTTATTTTGGTCAACTGGAAGAACAGTCAATTTCCTCCTTTGTCTTTGTTTCTAAAAGGCAGACATAGCCTCCAATTTGGAACAAAATAAAAGTGAATGTGCCAAAGCTTTTGAAGTCATTTACATATTATGAATCTGTTAGTGGCAAAGTAAGCTACACAAAGTAAACTGAGGATGACTCATGTCAGTCAGCAGATCTGCTATGCCAAGAAAGCACACTGCGGGGGAAACTCAGAGACATGCATTTCTCAATCTAGATTTCTAAAACAAGGGCAAAGTTTCTAATAATTAAAGCAAAAATAGTTATGTATACAATGGCAAAGGCCAAGGGCAAAGAGAGGTAAATGATAGTTCATGTAAATGTGCTAATAATCCTATCATGTATGAGGAAACAGTTGATTTGCATGGGAATAGAAGCTACAGTGATAAAAAAGTATATAGGATTCTTTGGGACAAGTCATATGGTTCTAACTTCACTTCTGTGGCACTCTACACTACCCGTCTCTGAGAGGCAGAATAATGGCTCCTAGAGCATATCCAGTGTCTTCCCTGCTTGTCCGGTGGTTACAAATTTTCATTCCAATGCAGTGGGTCCTGCTTTGATGCTTAGGTGGGGAGCTAAGATTCCATATGCCTCCCCGCCAAAAAATCAGAACAAAAACAACAGAAACAATGCTGTAACAAGAGTATTGTAAAGTAAAATAAAGTAAAAAAAAAAAAAAGTTTTTTAAAAAGATATTTAAAAAGATATTCAGACCCTAATCCAAGGAAACTGTGACTGTTACTATATGTGGAAAAAAGGACTTTTCAGATGCAATTAAGATATTCAAACTTGGAGTGGGGAGATTATTCTGGATTACCTCTGTGGGCCCCATTTATGTACATGAGTCCTTAAAAGCTGGGAACTATTTTTGGCTGTGGTGGGGGAGGGGGAGGGGAGATCAGTTCAGTTTAGTTCAGTTGCTCAGTTGTGTCCAACTCTTTGCAACTCAGGGAACCCCGCCTGGCTTCCTTGTCCATCATCAACTCCTGAAGCTTGTTCAGACTCATGTCTATTGAGTCAGTGATGCCATCCAACCAACTCATCCTCTGTCTTCCCCTTTTCCTCCTGCCTTCAATCTTTTCCACCATCAGGGTCTTTTCCAATCAGTCAGTTCTTCACATCAGGTAGCCAAAGTTTTGGAGTTTCAGCTTCAGCATCAGTCTTTCAAATGAATATTCAGGGCTGATTTCCTTTAGGATGGACTGGTTTGATCTCCTTTCAGCCCAGGGGACTCTCAAGAGTCTTCTCCAACACAACAGTTCAAAAGCATCAATTCTTTGGCACTCAGCTTTCTTTATGGTCCAGTTCAATGCTATGTAGAGCAGTTCAATGCTATGTAGAGCAGTTCAATGCTTTGCTTCAAGTTCTAGTTCTTGTCTTTGTGGTTAGATGTTGTCTTTGTGGTTAGATGTTCTTCTGAGATGTAGGCAGCTGTGTAAATTTTTACAATTAAAATGGGTTAGGGAATGATTTTTTTCTAGGTCCTCTAACAGGAACACCATCCTCCTGATGCCTTGATTTTAGCACAGGGAGATGTGTTTAGTCTAACTATAAGATAGTATATTGTGTTATTTAAAGTCACTGCATTTGTGAGAATTTCTCCGGTCAGCAATAAAAAAATTAAACAATATTTAAGTCTGCTGCTGCTAAGTCACTTCAGTCGTGTCTGACTGTGCAACCCCATAGACGGCAGCCTACCAGGCTCCTCTGTCCCTGGGATTCTCCAGGCAAGAATACTGGAGTGGGTTACCATTTCCTTCTGCGATGCATGAAAGTGAAAAGTGAAAGTGAAGTTGCTCAGTCGTGTCCGACCCTCAGCGACCCCATGGGCCACAGCCTTCCAGGCTCCTCTGCCCATGGGATTTTCCAGGCAAGAGTACTGGAGTGGGGTGCCATTGCCTTCTCCGATATTTAAGTCTAGAAACTTTCTAAAAAGCCTGACATCTGTGCTAAGGTAATCTCAATAGATACATCTCACTAGATACATACATGTGGTCTTGAAAAGTGTATCTTATGTCTCTTTGTACTGATTCATGTGTAGATCATCTCTCAAAACTCTGTCCACTTCTTAATTCATTAATATATTTACTTATTTACTTTTTTTTGTTGCTTCAAATTGTCATTCACTGAAAACCAATTATGCTCTAGCCATGGGATAAGTCACCTAAATTTCTTCTCTCAAGAATATTCAGTGCTGAGACTTCCCTGGTTGTTCTGTGTTTATGTGATCCCAATGCAGGGGCCCTGGATTTGATCCCTGGCTGGGGAACCAGTTCCCACATGCCAAAAGTAGGAGATTGCATGCAACAACTAAAGTTTTCACATGCTTCAATGAAGATTGAAGATCCCATGTGCTCCAAATAAGACCTGGTTCAACTATGTAAATCAATAAATATTAAGAAATACTATATTCAGTCTTTAGTATTACCTAGTGAGGCCTGGCGTGCTGCAATTCATGGGTTGCAAAGAGTTGGACACGACTGAGCAACTGAACTGAACTGAACTGAGTGAGGATTGATTTCAAAGTTAACTAGTTACTATAACCATCTGTAGAATCAAAACATTGGTTTTGCCAGTAGTCATGTTTGGACGTGAGAGCTGGACCATAAAAAGACTGAGGATGAAAAAATTGATACCTTTGAATTGTGGTTCTGGAGAGACCCTTGGACAGAAAGATCAAACCAGTTAATCCTAAAGGAAACCAACCCTGAATATCCACAGGAAGGACTGATGCTAAAGCTGAAGCTCCAATATTTTGGCCACCTAATGTGAAGAGCACTCTGGAAAGATTTAGGGCAAGAGAAGAAATAGGCAATAGGGGATGAGACGGTTAAATGGTATCACAGACTCAAAGGACATGTGTTTGAGCAAACTCTGAGAGATGGTGAAGGAGAGGGAAGCCTGGCATGCTGTAGTCCATGGGGTTGCAAAGAGTTGGACATGACTTAGCAACTGAACAACAATAATAAGGTTGCTTCTATATCTTGGCTATTATAAATAATGCTACAATGGACATTTTGCTTCCCAGCTGGCTCTAGTGGTAAAGAAACCCCCTGCCAAAGCAGAAGATGTGGGTTTGATCCCCGGGTTGGGAAGACCCCCTGGAGGAGGGCATGGCAATTCACTCCAGTATTCTTGCGTAGAGAATTCCTTGGACAGAGGAGCCTGACAGGCTACAGTCCATAGGGTCACAAAGAATTAGCCATGACTGAAGAGACTTAGCATGCCCAGTGGACATTGGGCTGCATGGATATTTTCAAATTAGTATTTTTACTTTCTCTGGGTATTTATCTGAAAATGGACTTGCTGAATCATACGATAGTTTGTTATATTAATTTTTTTGAGGTACCTGCATGCTGTCTTCCATCTTGGTTGCACCAATCGGATTGGTGTAGATTGGTAGATTTAAATATAGGTTGGTGCCATTGGATGCACCAGTTTACATTTTTTACCAACAGTGCACGACTGTTAACTTTTCTCCACACCCTTTCCAACACATAATACTTGTTGTTTTTTTGATGATCATTATTCTGACAGATATGAAGTGATATCTTACTGCGTTTCAAATTTGCGTTTCCAGGAAATAAGTGCTGTTGAGAATCTTTTCATATTAGATATTTCCGTGTCTTCTTTGGAGAAATATCTATACAGGTACTCTGGCTGTTTTTTAAATTAGATCTTTTTATACTGAACTATATGTTTTTTCTACAAAATTTGGCTTGAATATTAACCCCATTGGATATACCATTTGCAAATATCTTCTTTCATTTCGTAGTTTGCCTTTTCATTTTATTGTGATTTCCTTTGTTGTGCAAGACGTTTTTAGTTTGAGGTAATCCTATTTGTTTACTTTTGCTTTTATTTCTCTTGCCTGAGCAAACAAATCGAAAAAAACCAAGACGGATGTCAAAGACCATTGTGCTTATATTTTCTTCTAGGAGTTTTATGGTTTCAGGTCTCACATTAGGTCCTTAATCCATTTTGAGTTTATTTCATATATAAGAAAATGGTCTAGTCTGATTCTTTTGTAAGTTCAGTTCAGTTCAGTTCAGTCGCTCAGTCGTGTCTGACTCTTTGCAACCCCATGAATTGCAGCACGCCAGGCCTCCCTGTTCATTACCATCTCTCGGAGATCACTCAGTCTCACATCCATCGAGTCCGTGATGCCATTCAGCCATCTCATCCTCTGTCATCCCCTTTTCCTCCTGNGGCCATGTGTGTCCCCCAGGACCAGCAAAAGAATGCAGAGGCAAGCAGATCAAAACACAAACAGACCAACCTGGCGAAGGAGCAGAATTCACAGGTATGAAATCCTAAGACTGTTTACTAGACTTACAAATTCATTCACGTTAGTGTTTTCTAATCGCCTGCCACATTGTGCTTGCTGTTGGGACCCTGTCCAAAGAACTGGATAGGGTCCCTGCTCTGGAGGCGCTTACAACGCTGTTGCAGAAATGAACACACAGACCACACTGTGATGAAGTTAAAAATGGGGAGGACCGTAAGAGGGAAATCTGCTAACAGAGCAGAAAGGAAAGGAATGTGAGGTCATATCTGAAGGGTGATCAGGACAGAGAATTTCAGGCTGGGACTGCAGGATCTTTTTTTTTTTTTTTTGGTAAAAAAGTCACAAGCTTATGAAAATGTACTCAGGAACAGTGGCGTCCAGTGTGGCTGCAGCCCGAAGTGTGCGATGAGGAAAGCAAGTTGTAAGCAGGTTACTGAGAGTCTGGATGCCGTACCAGGGCCTGAATGTTCTCCTCCAGACCCCAGGGAGCCACTGGAGGACTAAAGCAGCGCAGTGTGGCATGAATAGGTCTGGGCTTCGGTAGAAAGCCTGTGACAGAATGAATGATGGATTTAAAGGGTGAGAAGCTATAAACAAGGAGGCTAGTCAGATGCAATAATCCCCATGAGAAAAGAAAAGGAAATAAACAAAGGCAGCGACAGCAGACATATAAAAAGGGAATGCAATCAGAAGATAGTCCAGAGTCAGAACCCACACTTCACCAGCAGTAAAATATACAAGGCCCAATTTCTCGGCGTCCATCACTGTATTAAGGGCACCACACACTTTTGTCTCTTTACATCTTCATTAACAGTCCCATGAGGCATGTTCTATTCCTCAAACGTGCTTTACAGATTCAGGAAATGAGGATTAGAGAAGTGAAGTAGCTTGCTCAAGATCACAGAGCTGTGAACGGAAGAGCTGGGACTGGACCCAGCATGACAAATGCCTATGATAAATACCCTCCAGCCTGCCTAGATGAGCAAGACAAATGAAGAAAATGTGGAAATGAAAGATGACTATCTTGTTTATGACCTGCATGACTTGAAAAATGTGAATTCCATTGACTGAAGAAGGAATGGGCTTCCCAGGTGGCACTAATGGTAAAGAACTTGCCTGCCAGTGCAGGTAGACTTAAGGGACACGGGTTCGATCCCTGGGTCAGGAAGATCCCCTGGAGGAGGGCATGGCAACCCACTCCGGTGGGTTGCCTGAAAAATCCACAGACAGAGGAGCCTGGTGGGCTGCAGCCCATAGGGTCACACAGAGTCAGACACAACTGAAGTGACTTAGCATCCATGCATTATTAAGTAAGGAACATATGAGGGAAAGCAGGTTTCAGGGAAAACATTATGTAAATAAATCTATAAATACATATATATGGTGTTGAATACCTTAACCTTAAATGTTGAAACTACATCGAAGCCTGACTTAGGGTTAACATTCTCCAAGTCATTGTCATGGAGGTTGTTGGAGACCCCACAGCAGAGAGCATGTTGCCTCAGCAGAGCACACTTTTAGAAGACACCAGAGATGGAGGCAGGTGCCTGGGGCATTCCTGCCTTTAAGGAAGGCTCGAAGGACAAGGACTCTGAGAAGGAGGATGGGAAGGAAACTTCAGAGAGGTGGTCAAAGACCCTGCAGAATTCAGCCTTAAGAAAGTCANCTTTTAGAAGACACCAGAGATGGAGGCAGGTGCCTGGGGCATTCCTGCCTTTAAGGAAGGCTCGAAGGACAAGGACTCTGAGAAGGAGGATGGGAAGGAAACTTCAGAGAGGTGGTCAAAGACCCTGCAGAATTCAGCCTTAAGAAAGTCAAGGCAGAAGAAGGTTTTGAACAAGAGATACTGAAAAATAAAGCCTACCATTTCCAAAAGTATCGTCTCAAGGGCTACAGGCATAGGGCTATGCCTAAGTATAGGACTGAGGGATGTTTGTTGGATTTGGCATTTGGGGGCTCACTGTTGACGTTTTAAGCAGGATGGTTCAAGTGGGAAATGCATCTAACAGCAGATCACTATGATACACAAGGGCCCCTGAGGAAGAGGGTGGCTTCCTCTGGCTCAGTGGATTCTTTGCTAGTGAATGTGGTCACCGCTTCCTCAAATTCCACAGTGGAGGGATGATAGTGTCACAAAGAAATACCTACACTCTACGAGAAAGCTAAACATACTCTGAGGGAAAGTTCAGTTCAGTTCAGTCACTCGGTCGTGTCTGACTCTTTGCAGCCCCCAGGACTGCAGCACGCCAGGCCTCCCTGTCCATCACCAACTCCCGAAGCTTGCTCAAACTCATGTCCATCGAGTTGGAGATAGCATCCAACCATCTCATCCTCTGTTTTCCCCTTCTCCTCCTGCCTTCAATCTTTCCCAGCATCAGGGTCTNCGTCTGACTCTTTGCAGCCCCCAGGACTGCAGCACGCCAGGCCTCCCTGTCCATCACCAACTCCCGAAGCTTGCTCAAACTCATGTCCATCGAGTTGGAGATAGCATCCAACCATCTCATCCTCTGTTTTCCCCTTCTCCTCCTGCCTTCAATCTTTCCCAGCATCAGGGTCTTTTCCAATGAGTTAGCTCTTCGCATCAGGTGGCCAAAGTATTGGAGCTTCAGCTTCAACATCAGTCCTTCCAGTGAATATTCAAGACTGATTTCCTTCAGGATAGACTCGTTTGATCTCCTTGCAGTCCAAGAGACTCTCAAGAATCTTCCCCAACTCCAGAGTCCAAAAGCATCTCTCCTTGAGTCTGTGTTATGTCTGAGAGACTTTCAACCATGTTGTTAAAGCAGAAAGTTTCCCCTCTCAGTCCAGAGGTCCTCTACCTCTGGAGGACACTCAGTCAGTGTAACCTGCTCCTAGTGCTCCTAGTTGGTTTCTGCCCCTTTTCTGACTCAAACACAGCAAAACTGAACAATTTATCCAGCTGGTAATTTGGGAAGATAAACTAGACATGCTGAGCTCCTTTCCATTGATCTCTTTGGGAACTAGCCTCTGGGCAGGAAGAGCACAGCCACAGTGTCCAGGCAGGTCTCCTATATTTCTAGTGTGCAGGAGTGGGGGCAGGGGTGGGGGTGCTGGAGTTTTGAAGGGTAACCTGAAAGACACCAGCATTTGGTGTACTGGCTGAAAACACTGTGAAACAATGTAAAAGAACAAAGCTGCGTAGAGAAAGAAAATAAATACATGACACTTTTAACTGGGGCTAAAACATATCGTTTGGAGTCTTCATCGTAATTATACAGCAAAGACTTTGTAACAGCTTATACTGAACCAATTTTCAGTCACTGTGGCATGGGCCAGCACCATTAAGACTAAAAAGCACATGGTATTTCAATCTGGATCTATGGATGCAGATTATGGCACATTTCTCTACAGGACAGCAACTTTTCATGGAAGTAAATCTGGTGGTTCAAACAGTAAAGAATCTGCCTGCAATGCAGGAGATCCTGGGTTCCATCAATGGGTCAGGAAGATTCCCTGGAGAAGGGAATGGCTACCCACTCTGGTATTCTTGCCTGGAGAACGCCAAGGACAGAGGACCCTGGCAGACTACAGTCCATGAGATCATAAAGATTCGGACATGACTGAGCAACTAACAAGTCTAGAAGGGCCTTGACAAAGATCCTGGAGACAGTAAAAGCCCTTGGCAGGCACAGAAGTTGTTGTTTCTTGACTAGAACTAAACTTGCCATATGACACACAGAAAAAGCCACAACAGATGTCAGTGGCTGCAGCAGTCTTAGTGCTGAAGGGCAGATGAGGCAAGAATTAAGTTTTAGAGAGAACTGGAGCTTTCCTATAAATTTGTAGACTCTGGTATAGTTGCTTTTAAACTACAAGGCAGCCAAATCTCTGGTGTGCTGGAGAAGTCTTTCTGAGTGAGGTTCTATCTTTAAATTGTTGTCACTAAGCTTTGATAAGCAGCAAGGGACCAATGATCAACTGCCTCAAATTATTTTCTCTATTCACAGTCAAGTCACCGCACCTCATGCTCTACAAAGTGTGATCCGCCAACCCCCTGAAAGGTGGCTGACCAACCCCAGAATGACCCACTACCAAACGCTGCTCCTGAACTCAGAACGGATCAGATTCATGCCAGCCACAGGACTCAACCCTGCCACACTGCTGCCCGACCCCAGCCAGTCCGAGGTGATGCACGACTGCCAGGAAGTGTTGGCAGAGATACATGGGACTCGCCAAGACCTCTCCGACCAGCCACTTCAGGATGCCGAGNGCGGACAAACTGACTCTGGGACAAAACTTGGTTGTCACCACACCTCATGCTCTAAAAAGCGTGATCCGCCAACCCCCTGAAAGGTGGCTGACCAACGCCAAAATGACCCACTACCAAACGCTGCTCCTGAACTCAGAACGGATCAGATTCATGCCAGCCACAGGACTCAACCCTGCCACACTGCTGCCCGACCCCAGCCAGTCCGAGGTGATGCATGACTGCCAGGAAGTGTTGGCAGAGATACATGGGACTCGTCAAGACCTCTCCGACCAGCCACTTCAGGATGCCGAGGTAACGTGGTATACGGACGGAAGCAGTTTTCTTAAAGAAGGTAAGCGGCGGGCGGAGGCAGCAGTGGTAGATGAGACTGATGTAATCTGGGCAACTGCCCTTCCTCAAGAAACATCGGCCCAGAAAGCCGAGCTGATTGCTCTCACAAAAGCGTTAAAACTGGCACAGAAAAAAAAGTTAATATTTACACCGACAGTAGATATGCCTTTGCAACTGCGCATGTCCACGAGGAAGTTCGAACCCCGGCGCGCCGGTTCAATAAACCCTCTTGCTTTTTGCATTGAATTCGAGTCTTGGTGATCTGTGAGGCGACGTTTCCCGAGAATAGGCCTTTCTGGGGCCTAACATTAGCAAAGAAATCCATTGCCAGATATGAGCTCATGAAGACTCACCCTTACATTTTTTTCCTAGGAGTTTTATAGTTTTAGGTCAAAGACTTTAATTTAGGTCTTTGATCCATTTTGAGTTAATCTCTGTGTATGGAGTAAGGTAAGCCCCAGCTTCATTTCTTTACATGTGGATACCCACTTGTCACAGACCATTTATTGAAGAGACTATCTTTCACTGAATGATCCTGGCACTCTTACAGAAAATCAACTGGCCACAGGTGTATGGGTTTACTTCTGGAATCTCAATCCTATTCCACTGATTGATCTATATATCTAACCTTATGCTAACTGTACACTATTTTACTTACAGTAGCTTTATAGTACATTTTGGAGTTATGAACTATGAGTCCTTCAAATTTGTTTTTCTTTTTCAGTAAGGCTTTGGCTATTTGTAATCTGTTGTATTCCATATGAATTTGAAGCTCAATTTCTCCATGTCTGCAAGAAAGACATTTGGAATTTTGATAGGCACTGCACTGAATCTGCAGATCACTTCTGGAAGTACTGCCACTTTAACAACATTAAGTCTTGCAATCCATGAACTTGGGATTTCTTCTTGCAACTTTTTTGCAATTTTCACTGTATAAATGTTTTGCTTCCTTGGTTAAATTTAATCCTCGTATTTTATCCTTTTGGATACTACTGTAAATGAAATTTCAAAATTTCCTTTTTTAGATTTTTCATTGTGAGTGTAAAAAACACAACTGATTTTTAAAAATACCTTGAAACCTGCAACTCTTGAATTCACTTACAACTAATTTTCTGGTGCATTAGGAATCTAGAGTGCTATCTGTGGAATCATGTTATCAACAAATTAATAGGTTTACTTCTTATCAGTGTGGATGCCTTTATTTCTTTCTCTTGCCCAACTGCACTGGCTAGGACTTCTAATCCAATGTTGATTAGTAGTAACAAAGCTGGTATCTCTGTGTCTCTCCTGATCTTATGGGGAAAAGTTTTCAATCTTTCACAATTTATAATGTATAACTAAGTGTCATGTTAGCTGCAGATTTTTATAAATGGTGTTTATCATCTTAGGAAAGTTTCCTTCTATTCCTAGCTTTCTGAGTATTTTTATCATAAAAAGTATGTACATACTTTTGTTCTAAGTATAATAAATTATTTTAAGCATAAAAGTATTACTTTAGGAGAAATCTATGGGAGAAAGTACAGTGAAAAAAAAAAAAAAAGAAATTCCCCTTTCAAGGAGAAAGAAAATAAAAATGTCCAAAATAAAAATGTCTGATTATAAATGAACATTGACAGGTATCAAATCACTGTGATACATTTTAAAAAGAGTAATTCAACACTTCCATTTAAACACAACATTTACAATATACCAAACCTCTCTTGAGATAATTTGACAGATGGAACAGAGAGCAAATAAGTAAGGATATAGCCGACCTAATCAGAACTATCAATCAACTTGATCTAGTTAACATTTACAGAATATTCTAACAACAGAATGCATACACTTCTCAAGCTTTCAGGGAAACACTTCTCAAGACAGACCTCTTTCTGGGCCATAATACATATACTCTAACAATTTAAAAAAACAGAAATCATACAAACTGTGTTCTGAGACCATGATGAAATGAAGCTAGAAATCAATACTGAAAAATTTCCAAATATTTGGAGATTAAACAACACACATCTAAATAACAGGTGGGTCAAAGAAAAAGTCTCACTAGAAATCTAAAATTATTTTGAATTAAATGAAAGTGAAAATAAATACAACTTATGAAAATATACAAGATGCAGCAAAAGCATTAGGAAATTAATTTATGGCATTAAATGCGTATATTAGAAAACGAGAGATCTAACCATCAATAACCCATGATTCCACCTTAGGAAACTAAAGAAAGAATAGAAATTTAAGCATCAAGCAAGCAGAAGAAAAGAAATTTAAAAATTAAGAGAAGCAATGAAATTGAAGAGAGGAAAGTAACACAAAATCAATGAAGCCAAAAATTTGGGCTCTTTAAACAGATCAATAAAATAAATAAGCCTTTAGCCAAACTAACAAAGAAAAAAAAGAGAGGACAAGTTTACTAATATCAGAAGTACAAAAGGGGTCATCAACTATTGAGTCCATGGAGAATAAAAAGACAATGAAACAATATTATGAACAATTCTATGCTCACAAGTTTAGTAAATAAGATGAAAGGGGCCAACTACTTGAAAGCCTACTAAAATCCATATTATCTGAATAGGCCTATCATTAAAACGATTGAATCAGTAGTTAGTAACTTGCCAACAAAGAAAGTAACAGGCCCAGACAGTTTCACTGCTGAATTCTACCAGACTTATAGAAGAAATGATACCAATTCTCTACAAAATCTTCAAGAAAATATGAGGGAATACTTCTTAACTATTCTACGAGGCTAGCATAATCCTAGTATCAGAACGAGATAAAGACATTATAAGAAGGGAAAACTACAGACCAGTATGTATCATGAATGCAAAAATACTCAACAAAATGTTAGCAAATTGAATGTAAAATTATATAAAAAGAATTATAAACCATAACCAAGTGTGACTTATTCTAGGTATGCAGGGCTGGTTCAACATTCAAAAATTGACCACCATAATCTACTACACATCAACAAATAAGAAAAATCATATGCATTGACATGAAAAAACCATTTGACGATATCCTATATATACAATAAAAATTCTCTGTGAATGATCTTTGTTTGTTTCCAAGGCAAACCATTCAATACCACAGCAACCCAAGTCTATGCCCCAATGAATAATGCTGAAGAAGTTGAAGTTCAACAGTTCTATGAGGACCTACAAGACCTTCTAGAACTAATACCCAAAAAGGATGTCCTTTTCATTATAGGGGACTGGAATGCAAAAGTAAGAAGTCAAGAGCTACCTGGAATAACAGGCAAATTTGGCCTTGGAGTACAGAATGAAGCAGGGCAAAGGCTAATGGGGTTTTGCCAAGAGAACGCACCACTCATAGCAAACACCCTCTTCCAATAACACAAGAGAAGATGCTACACATGGACATCACCAGATGGTCAATACCAAAATCAGATTGAGTACATTCTTTGCAGCCAAAAATGGAGAAGTTCTATACAGTCAGCAAAAACTACAAAGAGACCAGGAACTGATTGTAGCTCAGATTATGAACTCCTTACTGTCAAATTCAGACTTAAATTGAAGAAAGTAGGGAAATCCACTAGACCATTCAGGTATGACCTAAATCAAATCCCCTACGATTATATGGTGAAAGTGAAAAATAGATTCAAGGGATTAGATCTGATAGAGTCCCTCAAGAATTATGGATGGATGTTCATGACATTGTACAGGAGGCAAGTCCAGCCCCAAGAAAAAGAAATGCAAAAAAGGCAAAATGGTTGTCTGAGGAGGCTTTACAGATAGCTGTGAATAGAAGAGAAGCGAAAGGCAAAGGAGAAAAGGAAAGATATACCCATTTGGATGCACAGTTCCAATGAATAGCAAGGAGAGATAAGAAAGCCTTTCTCAGTGATCAGTGCAAAGAAATAGAGGAAAACAATAGAATGGGAAAGACTAGAGATCTCTTCAAGACAAAGAGAGATACCAAGGAAACATTTCATGCAAAGATGGGCTCAATAAAGGACAGAAATGGTATGACCCTAACAGAAGCAGAAGATATTAAGAAGAGGTGGCAAGAATACACAGAAGAACTATATGAAAAAGATCTTCCTGACCCAGATAATCATGATGGAGTGATCACTCACCTAGAGCCAGACATCCTGGAATGTGAAGTCAAGTTGGCCTTAGGAAGAATGACTACAAACAAAGCTAGTGGAGGTGATGGAATTCCAGTGGAGCTCTTTCAAATCTTAAAAGATGATGCTGTGAAAGTGCTGCACTCCATATGCCAGCAAATTTGGAAAATTCATCAGTGGCCACGGAGTGGAAAAAGTCAATTTTCATTCCAATCCCAAAGAAAGGCACGCCAAAAGAATGCTGAAACTACCCCACAATTGCACTCATCTCACACTCTGGTAAACTAATGCTCAAAATTCCCCAAGCCAGGCTTCAGCAATACGTGAACAGTGAACATCCAGAGATGTTCAAGCTGGTTTTAGAAAAGGCAGAGGAACCAGAGATCAAATTGCCAACATCTGTTGGATCATTGAAAAAGTGAGAGAGTGCCAGAAAAGCATCTATTTCTGCTTTATTGACTATGCCAAAGCCTTTGACTGTGTGGATCACAACAAACTGGAAAATTCTGAAAGAGATGGGAATACCAGACCACCTTACCTGCCTCCTGAGAAATCTGTATGCAGGTCAAGTAGCAACAGCTAGAACTGAACATGGAACAATAGACAGGCTCCAAATCGGGAAAGGAGTACATCAAGGTTGTATATTGTCACCCTGCTTATTTAACACATATGCAGAGTACATCATGATAAACACTGCACTGGATGAAGCACAAGCTGGAATCAAGATTGCTGGGAGAAATATCAATAACCTCACATACGCAGATGACACCACCTTTATGGCACGAAGTGAAGAAGAACTAAAGAGCGTCTTGATGAAAATGAAAGAGGAGAGTGAAAAGTTGGCTTAAAACTAAACATTCAGAAAACTAAGATCATGGCATCTGGTCCCATCACTTCATGGGAAATAGATGGGGAAACAAGGGAAACAGTGACAGACTATTTTGGGGGGTCCAAAATCACTGCAGATGGTGACTGCAGCCATGAAATTAAAAGATGATTGCTCCTTGAAAGAAAAGTTATGACCAACCTAGACAGCACCTTAAAAAGCAGAGACATTACTTTGCGGACAATGGTCTAGTCAAAGTTTTGGTTTTTCCAGTAGTCATGTATGGATGTGAGAGTTGGACTATAAAGAAAGCTGAGCACCAAAGAATTGATGGTTTTGAATTGTGGTGTTGGAGAAGACTCTTGAAGAGTCCCTTGGACAGCAAGGAGATTCAACCAGTCCATCCTAAAGGAAATCAGTCCTGAATATTCATTGGAAGGACTGATGCTGAAGCTGAAATTCCAATACTGTGGCCACCTGATGCGAAGAACTGACTCATTTGAAAAGACCCTGATGCTGGAAAAGATTGAAGGCCAGAGGAGAAGGGGATGACAGAGGATGAGATGGTTGGATGGTATCACCAACTCGATGCACAGGAGTTTGCGTAAACTCCAGGAGTTGGTGACAGACAGGGAAGCCTGGCGTACTGCCAGTCAGTCCATGGGACTGCAAAGAGTCAGACACAACTGAGTGACTAAATTGAATTATAAACCTGAATAAAATGAAAATCCCTCAATTTAATTTTAAAAAACTGCAGCTTCCTCCACCCCAAACTATAGGTAACAATATAACCAAGGGCAAGAAATTAGAAGTCTTCCCTGCTAATATCAGGAACAAGGCAAGGATAACATTTCTGTCTACTCCTATTCAATGTGTAATGAAGTCCTAGCTAGTACAATAAGAAAAGGAAATAAAAGGTATACAAATTTGGGACAAAACAATCAAAGTGATGTTTTCTGTTAATTCTTTGGGATGGATATATATATATATATATCCCCCCAAATCACCAAGAACTCGAAGAACTAACAAGCAAATACAGAAGGGTCATAGGGCATAAGGTTAATACACAAAAGTTAACCGCTTTCAAATACACCAGTAATAAGTGATCAAAAATTTTAAAACATTTAGCAGAGCCCCCAAAAAACCAATACAACACTTGGGAATAAATCTAACAATATATATAGGATCTACCAGTAGACACCTACAAAACACTAATGAAAGAAAAAAAACATAAATAAATGGAGAGGTATTCCATGTTCATGTATTAGAAGGCTAAACATTAAGATATCAGTTCTTTCCAACTTCATTTGTAAATTCAATGCAATCTCAATCAAATCACCAAAGTCTATTTTGTAGATATCAACAAACTGATTTAAAAGTTTATATGGAAAGGCAAATGCCCTGGAATAGCCAAGATAAAAGTAACAAGAAACAAAGGTGGAAGATGCCCTATTACCCAATTTCAAGACTTAATATAAAGCTACAGTATTCGAGCTTCCCTGATGCAGGTAGATAAAGAATCTACCTGCAATGCAGGAGACACAGGAGATGGAGGTTCAACCCCTGGGTTAGGAAGATGCCCTGCAGAAGGAAATGGCAACCCGCTCCAGTATTCTTGCCTGAAAAATCCCATGGACTGAGGAACCTGGTGGGTTACAGTACAATGGATTGCAAAGAGTCGGACTTGACTGAGCAACCTGGCACAGTATTTGGGACAGAGTAGTTGTCTAAAGAATAGACACATAGATCAATGGAACAGAATAGAAAGCCTAGAATTAGACCCACACAAATATACTCAACTGATCATGTAACAAATAGAATTTTTTTATCACAATGAACAGTAACTAGTTTTGGAATGCTCTAAATTCAAATCTTCCCAATAGTGCTGATTAAGCACAATCTCCATTTTATTAACACCCCAAAATGATAAATCCTACTTTGTTTATGCTGAAAGTATATCTATAATTAGAAGCACTGAAGTATGAATTGGAACAATTCAATAACTATGTAAAAGGTGGCAACTAACTGAACAATAATTTCACACAAGTACCAGAAAATCTTGCTTTCCCCAAATGTTAACAATAGTCAGAAAAGTAGTTAAAGAATATATTTTATGAATTTGGTCTTCGAGTCTCAGCTTAATTGTTACCTTGGGAGACCCTCTGTGACCCCTAGGGTAAGTTAAATCCATCTGTAGTGTAACTAGACAGAACCCTATCAGTTTAGTTCAGTTCAGTTGCTCAGTCGTGTGCAACTCTTGCAACCCCATGAACTGCAGCACGCCAGGCCTCCCTGTCCATCACTAACTCCTGGAGTGTACTCAAACTCATGTCCATTGAGTCTCTTTTGTAATCATTATTTTAATTATATTAAACTAATATAATTATATATAACTAATACAGTGATATTAATGTGCATACACATTATAGACTGTACACTCCAGAAAGTCAAAGACCTTTTCTTATTCACTAACTCCTTGTGCAATGTCTGACACAAGGAAATGCTCAATAAATATCTGTTGACTTTAACTGCATAAAATAAATCAGAAACACCAAAAAACTACAGAAACTTTATACATGTCTTTAAATGTCAGAGAAAAAAGGTTCATTAAAGCCATCAAAATTTTTTCATTAACTTACAAAATGGAAAGGGATTTTATGAAAGAAAAACTTATGTAAGAGAAATGGGAATAATCAAGATCATTCACCCACATCTCAGATCAGTAGTTATCAATCTCACTGCACAGTTTGCACTAGTTTAAATAGTAATGAGATTATTTCCCCAGAATCTTCTCATTTTATGAATGGCAAAGTGAAGTAAGTCGCTCAGTCGTATCTGACTCTTTGCGACCCCATGGACAGTAGCCTACCAGGCAAAACTAAGGCCAAAAAACATTGAAGATAGCAAAATCACTGCAGATGGTGACTGCAGCCATGAAATTAAAAAACACTTACTCCTTGGAAGGAAAGTTATGACCAACCTAGATAGCATATTGAAAAAGATTTTTTTTCAGAGATATTACTTTGTCAACAAAGGTCGGTCTAGTCAAGGCTATGGTTTTTCCAGTGGCCATGTATGGATGTGAGAGTTGGACTGTGAAGAAAGCTGAGCACTGAAGAATTGATGCTTTTGAACTGTGGTGTTGGAGAAGACTCTTGAGAGTCCCTTGGACTGCAAGGAGATCCAACCAGTCCATCCTAAAGGAGATCAGTCCTGGGTGTTCATTGGAAGGACTGATGCTGAAGCTGAAACTCCAGTACTTTGGCCACCTCATGCGAAGAGCTGACTCATTTGAAAAGACCTTGATGCTGGGAGGGATTGGGGGCAGGAGAAGGGGACGACAGAGGATGAGATGGTTGGATGGCATCACCGACTCAATGGACTTGAGTTTAGGTGAACTCCAGGAGTTGGTAATGGACAGGAAGGCCTGGCGTGCTATCGCAAAGAGTCGGAAATGACTGAGCAACTGAACTGAACTGACCAAACTACTGGAGCAGATACTAGACTGGAGTAGATACTAGAACAGTAAATATTAGTTCCCTAGGGTAACTTACTCAGCTTTACTCCCTGGTAAAATAAAAACTGGGGTGCTTAAATGAGGTAAGAGTATGACATTACTTTGCAAACTGAATAGCATAATGAACATTTTGTGGTTTGTATGTATTCTAAGATGCTCGTTATAGAACTGAATTTTTGATGTTCAGTTCAGTCACTCAGTCATGTCCATCTCTTTTCGACCCCATGAATCGCAGCACGCCACGTCTCCCTGTCCATCACCAACTTCCAGGGTTCAATCAAACTCATGTCCATCGAGTCAGTGATGCCATCCAGCCATCTCATCCTCTGTCGTCCCCTTCTCCTCCTGCCCCTAATCCCTCCCAGCATCAGGGTCTTTTCAAATGAGTCAACTCTTCGCATGAGGGGGCCAAAGTATTGGAGTTTCAGCTTCAGCATCAGTCCTTCAGTCTTTCCCAGCATCAGGGTCTTTCACCTGATATGAACAGCCGACTCAGTGGAAAAGTCCCTGATGCTGGGAAAAACTGAGGGCAGAAGAGGGCATCAGATGATGAGATGGCTGGATGGCATCACCAATGTAATGGACATGAACTTGGGCAAACTTCGGCAGATGGTGAGGGACCGGGAGGCCTGGCGTGTGTAGTGCTTGGGGTTGCAAAGAGTGGGACACGACTCAGTAACTGAACAACAACACTGTTTTAGTACCTATGATTATTGAATACAATCAACATCAACACACACAGTATGTGCCAGCAACCTCCTAATGCATGACAATGGTTTAAAATATGCCTGCTACGGCTGAACAGGCTTCCCTGCTGGCACAAACTGTAAAGAATCTGCCTGCAATGCAGGAGACGTTCGATCCCTGGGTAGGGAAGACCTCCTGGAGAAGGGAAAAACAACCCACTCCAGTACTGTTGCCTGGAAAATCCCATGGACAGAGGAGTCTGGCCAGCTACAGTCTATGGGGTTACAGTCAGACATGACTGAGCGACTTACATACACACACACACACACACACACACACACACGGCTGAACAGGTGAGATCACCTATTAAATGAAAGATTTGTTTGTTTTTTTTTTCCCCATTATGTATAAGTATGTACTGGTTGCTGTAATGCTTCTCAAACTTTAATAGGCACTCTTATCACTGGGGATTTTGTCAGAATTCAAATTATGGTTCAACAGATGGGGCTTGAGATTTCTAACAAGGTGCCAGGTGATGCTGGCGGTCTGCACTTTTAAAGTAAGGTAGAAAAACGATCCCCAATCTTTCTGGCACCAGGGACTGTTTTCATGGGAGACAAATTTTCCACTGAAGGAGGATGGGGATGGTTTCAGAACAACTGTAGTGCAATACAAGTATTGTGCACCAGCTCCACCTCAGATCAAGCATTAGATTCCAGAGGTTGGGGACCCTCTATAGAGAATATACAAAGAATTTACTCTGGGAGTTCCCTGGTGGTCCAGTGATTAGGGTTCCGGATTTCACTGCCACGGACTCGGTTTGATCCCTGGTCAGGGAACTGAGATCCGTATGGGGCGGCCAAAAACAAACATATTTACTGAAACTAGCACTACTAGCTGGGAGAAGGAAATGGCAACCCACTCCACTGTTCTTGCCTAGAGAGTTCCGTGGACAGAGGAGACTGGTGGGCCGCTCTCAATGGGGTCGCACAGAGTCATACACGACTGAAGCGACTTAGCATGTATGCATGCTTTGGAGAAAGGAAATGGCAATCCCCTCCAGTATTCTTGCCTGGAAAATCCCAGGGACAGAGGAGCCTGGTGGGCTGCTGTCTATGGGGTCGCACAGTGTCGGACACGACTGAAGCGACTTAGCAGCAGCACCACTACTAGCTAATAAAACTTAGCGTCCTTCCGTCTTCCATGCCTCTGAAGTGATACTACTGTCATTCCTACTCAACACACAAGACTAAGGCACACAGAAATGAACTTTCCCTAGATCACAAAGCTGATTATGTGCGGAACCAGGATACGAACTTGGGCTCCGTACTCGGCAGGGCACTCGTAAGCCCTCTACAGTATCGGGAAGTGATGGAAGTCGACAGGGAGATTCAGAACTCTACACCATGTAGTTACTAAGGTACCACTCTTCCAAAAGTAGGGTCCCTGCTATCATTGTGCGTCTGGTTGTCAACGTTGAAGGGCAGAGGAAAGAGACCCTGAGTCTCCCTCTCAATAAGGCGCGGCTGTGGGGTAGGGACGACAGATGCCAGAACCTTCCCGACTTCGGGACGGGCTCCTAGCGAAGATGCTAGGGACCCTGCAGGTCCGCCCGCCGTCCGCAGGCGGCCGGGAGGGGGCGGGGCCTGCGCCAGCTGAAGGTTCCGTGCGGGGCGTACCAACGCGCGCCGGGGAAGGCGTTCCAGAGGCCGGGCCGGCGCTGCAGCCTCCGCGCCCCTAGCCGAAACCGCGGAAGCCCTTCACCCGGCCCTCGCCCCCTTGTGGAAATGGGACTCCGGGGTTCTCTTTCCCCACAGCCGCTTCCTTAAAGACTTCCTCCGGCCCCTCGGTCGAGTGGGAGGCCCCGGAAATGGGGGCCGAGCGGCACCTGGCCAGCCGCGGGGGAAGAGTGTCCAGTCGTTTACCAACTCCACCGCACCCCCACGCAAACGCACCCACTCCGGTGCCGCCGCCGCTGCTCTTACCAGCTCTTTGGGGGGCTTCTCCTGGGTTTTTCCAAACAGCCCCATGGCGAACTGAACTCGTCTCGCCCCTCCCGGCTTTCCGTTCCCCGCGCCTTGGCAGGTCACGGGCAGCCGCCTGGGCGGGGCCGCTGAGAGGCGAGGAGTCCGGGCGCCAGGAGCAGGGAGCGGCTGCGGGGAGCCTGGTGCGCATGCGCCGAACTCGTGCGCAGACTCGGGGCGGAGGTTTTGTCAGAAAGGTTGACGCAATCGCGCACTTTCGGGGAGGGGACTTGTGGACCCAGGTAAGAAGCTAGGTGTGTTTTTCTGAGGCGTGGAGGTGATTCCTCCGAAGGATGCGAACTTACTGACTGAACCCGGTGATTACACCTGCGCCTGCTCACCTAAATCTGTATATTGTTGTCCCGGAAGTCTGCTTTTCGGTCTCTCAGTTGTGTCTGACTCTGCTACCTCAGGGACTGCAGCACGCCAGGCTTCCCTGTCCTTCGCCATCTCCCGGACTTAGCTCACACTCTTTGTCTATTGAGTCGGGTGATGCCATCCAACCGTCTCATCCACTGTCATCCGTTTCTCCTGCCCGCGGTCTTTCCCAGCATCAGGGTCTTTTCCAAAGAGTCCGATCTTTACATCAGGTGGCGAAAGGATTGAAGCTTCACCTTCAGTCCTTCCGGTAAATATTCAGGGTTGATCTCCTTTAGGATTGACTGGTTTGATCTCCTTACTGTCCGTAGTCTGTATCTCCTTCCAAACAAGATACTTTTATAACCACTTTCCTAAGATCATAAGCACCTCACTTGCAGCGAGCCAGAAATGACGGCTTCCTCCAGGCGGAGCTGCTCCTCCCCTCTGTTGTCTCCACCATGGCCTAGTCACTAAAACCCGGGCATCATTCTCTCTCCCCTCTCCTTCCAAGTCCCAACAGTTGTAACTTTTCAATTTTTTAAGGAACTCCATCCCTCCCCTTTCATCTCCAATGTCACAACTTTTGTTCAGGCCATGGCAATTTCCAATGGGGATAATTCCTACCTGCCTTGTGCCTGTGTGTGTGCGTGTGTTTGTGTGGTCCTGCAGTCTGCATAGACCATGGGGGTGCTAAGTCACTTCAGTAATGTCTGACCCTTTGCGACCCTATGGACCATAGCCTGCCAGGCTCCTCTGTCAGTGGGATTCTCCAGGCAATACTGGAGTTGGTTGCCATGCCCTCCTCCAGGGGATCTTCCTGACTAAGGGATCAAATTTGGATCTCTTATGTCTCCCGCGTTGGCAGGCAGATTCTTTAACACTAGCACTACCTGGAAAGCCCACATAGACCATAACCTTAATAAAATTCTCAAAGGACTCTGACTAGAAAGAAGTAGTTGCATTTTAGCTGGGGGGGTCTCTGAATCTACACTGGTGAGCTGCTGGTTGTTCTCATTACCTTGTCTCATGATAGTGAAGAATCCACTTATTTATGACCTCAACCCCATACTCCCTTCTCTGGTGGGACTTTAAAATGGTACAACCATTCTGAAAATATTTTGGCAGTTTCTTTAAATGATAAACATATATCTGCCTCATGCCATTTCCATTGCTAGTTATTTGTCCAAGAGGAGGAAAAGCACATGTGATTACAAAGACTTGTACTGGCATCCTTTTTTGTATTTGCAGAGAAATGGAAATAATCCAAAGGTCCATCAACAAGTAAATGGATAAACCAGTTGTGGTAGATAATAAAAACAGAACAAACTTGATACCTGTGTCAACATGGATGAATCTCAAAATAGTTATGCTGAGTGAAAGAAGCCAGGAAATAAAGTACATTCTGTATGATTTCATTTCTGTAACATTCTAGAAAATGCAAACTCTAATGATAGTAGATCAGTGGTTGCTAGGGGACAGGAGTTGTTTTTGAAAGAGGCAAGAAGGAGAGATTGCAAAGGGACATTAAGAATATTTGGGGAGGAGATGGACATCTCGCTTGTGGCAGTGGTATCACAGATATATGCTGTTGTCAAAAATTGAACACTTCAACATGGAAGCAGCCTAAATGTCCATTAACAGATGAATGGATAAAGAAGATGTTATAGATATGGATAATAAAATGGAGTATTACTGAGCCATAAAAAAGAATGAAATAATGCCATTTGTAGCAACATGGATGGACCTAGAGATTATTATACTAAATGAAGTAAGTCAGACAGAGGAGGCCAAATATCATACAATATCCCTTACGTGCTGAATCTAAAAAACAATCAAATGAACTTGTTTATAAAATAAACAGACTCAGACATAGAAAACAAACTCATGGTTCCCAAAATGGAAAGGAGGAGGGGCAAGAGATACACACTGCTATATATAAAACAACAGGACCTACTGTATAGCACACGGGACTATATTCAATATATTGTAATAACCAAAAGTGGAAAAGAATCTGAAAAAGATATATAACTGAATCACTTTCTGTACAGCTGAAACTCACACACTGTGAATCAACTATACTTCAATAAAAATAGATGCTTTAATTTGTACACTTTACATCAGTATACTTCAATAATGTTCTAAAAAATAGCAGTACATGTTCATTGTAAAAAGTAATACTTAACACACTCACTTCTCAGGGAAAAAGTTCTCAAATTATTTATAGTTATTTAAATAATTGGTGTGAATTCTTTGTGGCTTTTACTTTGGAGAATATATTTTTAATATAGTTTTACTTATTTGGGATCNGAATTCCACAAATGTGTAAAATTCTGACTATAGGAAGCACATGGTGAATAGTGACTCTTCTCTGAGCCTGTTTTGCTTTATTGTGCCTCACAGATACTGCTTTTTTTTTTTTTTAACAGTTAGTTTGTGGCAACCTTGCATCACCAAGTCTCTTGGCACCATTTTTTCAATGACATTTGCTCACATTGTTTCTGTGTCACATTTGGTAATTCTAGCAACATTTCAAACTTCTTCACTATTACTATATTTGCTATGGTGATCTGTGATCAGTGACCTTTAATGTTACTATTGTAAAAGTCATACAACTTCAATTTATTGACGCCTCAGATTATGGTTAGCCTTTTTTTAGCAATAAACTATTTTTTGTATGTACATTTTTTAGACATAATGCCATTGCACACTTAATGGACTACAGTGTAGTGTAAACATAAGTTTTATATACACTGGGAAACCAAAAAATTCACGTGACAAGCTTTCTTGCATTATTCGCTTTATTAAGGTGGTCTGGAATCAACTCACAGAAACTCCAAGGTATGCCTGTGTAAGCTGAGCCCTGAAGGATAAGCAAGCAGAGAGATGAAGAGTTGCCAGTGCAAAAGAAACAGCATGTGCCTAGAGCCTTCCCAGTTACTGGATGGGGGTTTGGGATTACAAGCATTTCATTTACTAAATGCGCTTGTCCAAAGTTGGTCATCGACTCTCCGCTCCCAATGCAAGGGGCCTGGTTTTGATCCCTGCTCAGGAAACTAGATCCTATATGCTGCATCTAGGAGTTCATGTGCTGCAACTACAGATTCCACGTGCCACAACCAAGACCCAACAGAGCCAAAGAAATAAAAGTAAATAAAAATAAAGTTGGTCACTAAGGACAGAGAGGTCAGAGTGTGCGGGACGTTTGATTTGGCGTGTGGCACCCTATGGAAATACGCCACCTATAGCTACTGACAGAGCCTTAAAAATACATCAGTGTGGTTGTCACTTAGTGACTGGAAGGGCACTGTGCACCCTCCACACATTTTCCAGGCTCCACTCTTAAAGCAAAATATACTTTCTATTCGTCTCCTGATACTGCCTTGGCATTGGACAACCCTGTTAGCTCAGATGGTAAAGAATCTGCCTGCAATGCAGAAAACCTGGGTTAGATCCCTAGGTCAGGAAGATTTCCTGGAGAAGGGAATGGCTACCCCCTCCAGTATTCTTGCCTGGAGAATTCTATGGACAGACCGTGAAACTGCAGAGTTGGACATGATTGACTGACTAACACTTTGAACAACGCAGTGGCTGTGGCTGTAATTTATCCTTCCTACATGGGCCTCAGGAAGCTTGCACCGGATCCTCCCACCTGCTGAGACTCACATCTGAGGGGGTGGGAAGAACTAAGTGAGCAGGCATTCTGACTCTTTGCTCCTGCCAAGCACTGCAAGTGTTTAACAGGATTGCACTCCCTTCCATATGTTCACACAGAAATTTATTCACACATATTTTTAAGGTTTTATATGCACTCTCCTCCTGATCCCTGAAAAATACTATAAATAGATGCACATCCTTGTTCTGAAAAGTGTCTCCATGCCGAGTGCTTTAAAATTTCCCTAAATTTGAAATGACAAATAGAAAGTACTGTTTTCCCTCCTTCCCCCGGGTTGTCCTTGCTTATTTCAGTAAGATTTCCTACCTTAGAGAGCTTCCTGGCTTACAACTGTTCGTCATACACCAGGTAGACTGTTTAATGAAATGCTTTGGGCAAGAAAGTCACAATCCAATTCCTAGGAGGAATATTGACCTAATAAAAACAAGATATACATTGTTTTATACAACAGATGGACTCTGAAAATTTTAGCTATAAACTGACCTTTGGGAAACTGAATTCCCTCCCATACCTTATATAATAATTTTGGAGTGGATTATTTCTTAATTTCTGACTAACCTCCAGTGTGAGGGACTCCTGACTACAATTTATGACTTGAGATATGGCAAAGAGAAACTTTGAATCATCTCCTGCCCATTTCCAACCTTCCTCCACCAACCTTACAATGACTCTAGTATTAAGACTCCTATTTTAGGGCTTCCCTCAAGCTCAGACAGTAAAGAATCTGCCTACAATGCAGGGGACCTGGGTTCGATCCCTGGGTTCAGAAGATCCCCTGAAGTAGGAAATGGCAACCCATTCTAGTATCGCCTGGAGAATCCCATGGACAGAGAAGCCTGGCGGGCTACAGTCCATAAGGTCACATACAGTTGGATGTGACTGAGCAACTTTCATTAGATTCTACAAGGCTACTTTAACGAAGTATGACAAATCAGGTGGTTTAAAACAACATAAATTTATTCTTTCACAATTCTGGAGCCAGAAATCCAAAAGCAAGGTGTCAGTAGGGCCGTTCAATGGGGCCATGCTCCATCTGAGACTTGGGATGATCATTCCTTGCCCTTGTCCAGGTTCTGGTGATGGCCATCAATCACTGGCTTTCCTTGGCTTGCCACTGCATCACTCCAATCTCTACCTCCGTTACTGTGTAGTGTTTGTATTAGTAAGCTTGGGGTGCCAAAGCAAAACACCAAAGACTGGGTGGCTCAAACAACAGAAATTTATTTTCTAGTAGTTCTAGAGGCTGAAAGTCCAAGATAAGTGCCAGCCTGGGGAGAGCTCTCTTCCTGGCTTGGCCTTCTCTCTCGGACCTCACGTGGTAGAGACATAGCCTTTTCTTATAAGAGTACTAATAACTATTGCCTTCTCTAATAAGAGTACTAATCTGTCGTGAGGTCCCCACCTCAAGGTCTCATCTAAACCTAATCATTTCCCAAAGGACCCTTCTCCAAATACCATCACACAGGGGGTTAGGGCTGCAGTGAATAATGGATTTGGGGAGGACACAAGCCAGTCCACGGATTTACTCCTCTCTGTAAGCGCAGCAGTCCTACTGTAGGAAGGGTTCACCCTAATCCAGCATGACCTCATCTTAACTATATCTGCAATGACCCTATTTCCAAATAAGGTCACATTCTGAGGTACTGGGGGCTTAGAACGTCATCTTTTGAAGGGGCACAATTCAACCTCCAACAATCTTCATGTATACACTTGAACGAAGAAAGAAGGTGATAGAGGGTGGAGGCAAACCAGTTAGCTGAATTCTTTAAACAACAACAACAAACTTCTGTCCTCCATCATGCCCCAAAGTAGGGGTAATTCCCCTTTGGGAGGGCTCAGTACATATCTGATGACTGGCTCTCGCTTGAAGTGAGTACTGTCCCTGGGAAATCACAGTAATCACTGCAGCCACGCTGTATTGCCCTCTTGAGCTCCATTTCTACCACCAAAGCTCCTCTCATGGGAGACTACATGCCTCTTCTTATTTCTCCACAGCATAGTGGGAACAAAGCCTGAACTTAAAAAATTCAAACGACAGGAAACTGTAGTATGAGAAAAGAATCTCAAAAAGAGTGGATATATGTATACTTTGGCCACCTGATGCAAAGAACTGACTCATTGGAAAAGACCCTGATGCTGGGAAAGATTAAAGACAGGAGGAGAAGGGGACAATAGAGGGTGAGATGGTTGGATAGCATCACCAACTCTACGGACATGAGTTTGAGCAAGTTCCAGGAGTTGGTGATGGACAGGGAAGCGTGGCATACTGCAGTCCATGGGGTCACAAAGAGTTGGACACGACTGAGCGACTGAACTGATATGTATGTATATAACTGACTCACTTTTATGTATAGCAGAAAATAGCATTGTAAATCAACTATACTCTAATAAAAAACTAAAACTAAAAATAAAAACAAAGCAGATCAAAAATATAACTGGACAAGTTCTATTTTAAGTCATAAGAAAAGTCAAACTGAATTTTTAAGCAATACTTTACGAAAATCTCCAAGAAACAGTATCAGAATCAGAAAGTGTGAGCATGCAGCTCACACATTCGATGTTTTGGGGACAGGAAATTCTGAAAAACTCACTGCAAATCACATAGTTTTAATAACATATAGCCACACTATTTTATGTGCATGGTTGATCTCTCAGAAAAGTAAGGGAAATCAGTAATATCTGCCAGTAACAGAAACCAAGAACCCTATTTGTGTGCTGCAAAAAGAATATGACAGTAAAGTGTTCAAATAAGTCTATGTCCTGGTGCATTTGTACATATGTGTAAACCTACAGAATCACTACATAGATCAATATTTAAAACGTTTCCAAATCTTAGAAGGCTCCATCATCCCTGTTTCTAGTCAACATCCCCCAAAGAGAACCATTAGTCTGATTTCTATCTCTATAGATTTAGTTTCAGCTCTTCTTGAACTTTATGTAAATGGAATCAAATAGTATGCTTGATTTTAATGATTGTAGAGGAACAGAAGGCAAGGCCTTTGGCAGGATAAAATGGTGAAGCAAAATTGAGACACCCCCGACCCCGAAGCTAGGAGCCATGATGACATCATCCTCAGTGAAAGAATAGGCTAGGAAAAAAGTCTATCTGCTTGCAAAGTCAGCCAAGAAGGAAATGTTTTGAGCCACAGCTCCGAAGGAAAAATAAAAATAGAAGGCTTCCTTAAGAAAGCATCATTATAAATATGCCCTTATATGGATTTAAAGCCATACTATATTCTCACAGTGTTGGAAATCCCAAGCCTAGATATTAATTTAAACTGTTCTTTAGTGGACGGCATCATCTGTACCTGTCAGAACATTCTGAGCTCATTTTGAAGGAATATACCCCAACTTCAGGCACTGCAGTATTCCTACAGATTGTGTGCTTAGTCACTCAGTTTTATGTCCAACTCTTTGTGATCCCCATGGACTGTTGCCCACCATGCTCCTCTGTCCCTGTAATTTTCAAGGCAAGAATGCTGGAGTGGGTTGCCATTTCCTGCTCCAAGGGATCTTCCTGACCCAGGGATCAAACCTGTGTCCCATACATAATAAGATAAACAAAATTTTCCAAATGCAAATATGTGAGGCCAAGAGTAAATTTAAAAGAAATCATAATTATAGTCCAAAGCACATCAGGTATTGGAATTCTCAAATGTAAAATAAAAATACTATGCTTAAAATGTTCAAAGAAATGAAAGAGGGACTTAAAGAAACAAGAGACCATAAAAATGAAAAAGAACCAAAGAATTTCTAGATGTAAGAAAATATAACAACAGAAATAAAAACCTTAGTCACTGAATAAACCTCAGTGAATGAATTAAACAGCAGATTACACATGGGCTACCACTCAACCATAAAAAGAATAAAATTTTGCCACTTGTAAAAACATGGATGGACTTGAAAGGTATTATGCTAAGTGAAATAAGCCAGACAGAGAAAGATAAATATTGTATGATCTCACTTATATGTGGAATCTAAAACACAAACGAATTAGTGAATATAACAAAAAAGAAGCCAGACTCACAGATATAGAGAACAAATTAGTGGTTATTAGAGTAGAGAGGGAGGGGAAAGGGGCATTAAAAGAGCAGAGATTAAGAAATACAAACTGTTATATATATAGTAAGGTACAACGGTATATTGCACAATGCAGGGAATATAATCAATGTTTTATAGTAATATTGCCGGTAAGTCACATCAGTCGTGTCCGACTCTGTGCGACCCCATAGATGGCAGCCCACCAGGCTCCCCCATCCCTGGGATTNGTGCTTAGCTTTCTTTATAGTCCAACTCTCACATCCATATATGACTACTGGAAAAACCATAGCTTTGACTCAGGGTCTGCCCCAAAGGTCATGGTCTCTCAGCTTTTTTGCACTTTGCTGTCCTACAATTATGTTCCCTTCTCCTGCATCCTAAGTCCTCTCTTGACGCAGAATTATCGTCATTTAGCAAATCAACATGTTCTACTAGTATGTCTAATTAAAAGTTGTTTTTTTTTTTTAATTGGCTGTGCTGGGCCTTAGTTAGAATCCTTAGCACACAGGATCTTCATTACCACATACGGGATCTTTAGTTGAGGCAAGTAAACTCTTAGTTGTGGCATGTGGGATCTGGCTCCCTGACCAGGGATCATACTTGGGACCGCTGCATTGGGAACATGGAGTCTTAGCCACTGGACCGCCAGGGAAGTCCCTACTATGTCTAATGTAAAACAAACCCGAAACCTCTCACTTAGTAACACAGCCCCCTCCACCTGCGGTCCTTTTTATTTTTTCAACCCAGCTGTTGGTTCCAGCTCTCCATTCCTGCTGCTGCTGTTGATTCCTCCTTAGCCATCCTATGCACAGCGGCTCCAGCTGGCCTGGTCTCCTCTGCGCCTTGCGGCTTCTCTTGTCTAGATCACCAGTGACCACAATCGTATCCAATTCCACGGTTATTTTTTTTATCTTACTCAACTTTTCAGGGGCATTTAATATATTCAAAACACTCAGTGATTTTCCCATTCCCATTTTTCGCCTATTTTGCTGGCTTTTTCTTCTTAGTTGCCTTTACTGGCTCCTCCTCTGCCTGATTTTGCATTCTAGAGTGTGCCATAGGGCAGTGGTTGTCAACGCATGCTCCTGTATCAGTGACATCAACACCACCTGGAAACTTGTTGCAACTACCAATTCTTAGCCTCACAACTGGTCACATTAGTTAACCCGGGAATTCTCTTGATTCTTTTTCTGTTTCAGCCCCACGTCCGATCAACAAGCAAGCCCTGCTGGCTCTACCTCTGATACACACACACACACACACATATACACTGGATATATTTCCAATTAATTTGCATCTCACCGCCTCTGCCTTGAGCCCCTAGTCCAGATCTCTGTCCACGCTCACAAATATCCTCTGTTGCTTCCTCCCTGCTTCCATTTTCTCCAGTCCTCCCCTTTCCTTTCTCATGAGCCACTGTCCACACAGTTGCCAGAGGGATCTTTTTAAAGCATAAGCTTGTCATGTAATGACCCTGCTGCTCAAAACCTTCTGGTGGGGTTTGACTACGACTCCTCTTTGAATGATAGCTCAGTAAAGAATTCACCTGCAAAGCAAGAGACCCTGGTTTGATTTCTGGGTCAGGAGGACCCGCTGGGGAAGGGATAGGCTACCCCCTCCAGTATTCCTGGGCTTCCCTTGTGGCTCTGCTGGTCTACAAATATGGGAGACCTGAGTTTGATCCCTGGGTTGGGAAAATCCCCTGGAGAAAGGAAAAGCTACCCACTCCAGTATTCTGGCCTAGTGAATTTCATGGACTGTATAGTCCATAGGGTTGCAAACAGTCAGACACGACTGAGCCATTTTCACTTTCACCTCTTAGAATAAAACTCAAAACTCCTTACGGGATCTTACTGCAGCCCCTGTCTCTGACCTCATCTTCCTCTGACTGTTCCAATGCCCATTTTCTTCCAGGTCCCTGCCTTCTTTTTATTTCTATTTCTTCTCCTCTAAGGACCTCCATGTTTGCTGTTCCCACTTCCTGGAATATTCCTTTCCCTCAGTCTTTTCATGGCTGCCTCCCTCTTGTCTCTGTTGTCTCAGCTCAAATGTCCCTTCACAGAAGGGCCTTCTAACCCTCTAACTGAGTGGTATCTCTTTCCTCGGATACTCCCCATACATTACACTGGTACATTATGTGACACTACTTAATATTATCTGAACTCATTTGTTTACTTATTGTCTAGGTCTGCTCATAGTATGTTCAGCTGCATATGACATTGGCTTCTTAATTGCTGTATTCCCATGCCTAAAACAGTGCCTGACATTGAGTAAGTGAAGTGAAAGTCACTCAGTCATGTTTGACTCTTTGCCAGTCCATGAACAGTAGGCTGCCAGTTTTCTCTGTCCATGGAATTCCCCAGGCAAGAATACTGGAGTGGGTTACCACTGGGGGCAATATCCAGGGGGCAATGAGTAAGTCACCTCCTAAACGAACAACCCTCACAGGAGACATAAGATTAGAGTCAGGATAGCAAAAGGACTTGCATAAAGTAAATCTCTTAGCTCTGACTCATAAATGAAGCAAGATGTTGCTTCTGTAAGAGGTAACTAAGACCCATCAACTGATCCTCACCTCCCTTTCAAAATGGAACATGCCCACAGGAATCAGGGAGTGCAAATTTATCTATACCATTTAAATTGTCCCTCCTTCCTTCCTTTCCTTTCTCCCTCCCTCTCTTTCTCCCTTCCTTTCTTTCTTTCCCAATCATATTTAGTTCAGCTGACTTCAGTGAAATCAGTGTAATGTGACTCCACAGGAACTAGATATTATTCTGTAGTATTCCACACTTGAGTTTCTGCTACCCCAATAAGATGACACGCTATGTAAGACAGATGTTTCTCTTCCAGCACCTGCAGGCCAAAGAAGTATTGAAATCATAGGTAAATCTAAGTCCAACTACCAAGCCACTCATGGCTCAACAAAGCTACTAGGTTCCTGACTTTCAGTAAATCACACAAACTCTTAGAACCATGAGGCATAAAATAATAAATGAATCAAAATAAATTGAAGAAATAAAATAATGAATCTCAAAAATTTGTCATTTCTTTCCTTCAATCTGGGACTTGTAGTCATTCTCAAAATATTTTTTGAGATACTCTGATGTGCTAAGAAGCCTTACAAAGTCCTGCAGGTTCACGATCCATGACCCACTAGGATTTTTTTCTGTAACTGCCAACCATGCCCCGAGGGCCATCTCTCGTACTCCAAAAAGACATGATGTTAAGTTTTCAGAAGCAATGAGATAAAGTAATAGACTGCCATACCTTTGATAGATCCTGTTAAATTTTCACTTTGCTTTTGGCTAGCAGGCTCCTTGGTATCTTCAAGGTTCTCTGATTTTGAAACACTAAGTATATCTGAGGATTCCTGTTTTGAAACTTTATTTTTCTGGGAATCTGAAATAAAAAACCCAAACAAATAATTTAAAGTGATATTTTGGACAGTGATACAATGACTACTAATGTTTGTATTACAACGAACAAGGTGCTTTCCCCCCACCCTCTTTGCTGCTGCTGCTGCTGCTAANACTGCTATGTGTTATATGTGAAAGTTGAGAGTACATATTAAGAATTCTTATCACAAGACATTTTTATTTAATTTTGTATCTGTGCAATGAGGGATGTTCACTAAATTTATTGTGTTAATCATTTAATGATGTATAAATGTCAAATCATTATGCTGTACACCTTAAACTTACACAGTGTTGCACATCACTTATATCTCAATTAAAGTGGGAAAAAACGAATGATTAGTATTAAAAACACTGACAGTATCAAGTGAGAGAAAACTATATGGAGAAATCGAGAATTTTTCTAATTTTTGGCTGCGCAGCACAGCATGCAGGATCTTAGTCCCCTAACCAGGGATCACACCCATGCCCCAACAGTAGAAGTGTGGTGTCTTAACCACTGGATCGCCAGGGAAGTCCCAAAATGAGAATTCATATCTACTGCTGACTAGAGTGTACATTGGTACAACCAGTTTGGAAAATTCTTTAACGGTATCAACTAAAGCTAAAGATGTAAAAACTTTATGTTAGAGCAACTCCATCCCTTGTTATATACTCAACATACATGTATATTTATGTCCATCAAATGACTGTATAGCAATATTCAAAGCTTATTAATTTATAATAGCAAAAACTGGGAACATATCCATCAGCAAATAAATATGTAAATTGTGGTATATTTGTACAATAGCATACTAATCAGCAATACAAAAAATGAACTACAGACACATGCAACATCATGGTTGAACCTTGGTGCAACAACTGTGTTCTGCTGAGATCAAGCTCTCTGTATTACAATCAGGAAATTGTTCTGTGCAGTGAGCTAGGTAATTGTGGAGCTTACTGTTAGTTGCCCTTCTCTTAGGGATCTTCAGCCTTGTGCTGCCTATTGTCCACTGCCTGAAAGCAATTGCTCATATAGTTTGGTCTGGTTTTACAATTACAGCAAGACCAGTCTATTACCAGTTCCTCCATCATGGCTAGAAGTCCTGTGTCATTATTAAGAAATAATATTAATTGTACTTATACTATGCTAAGTCACTTCAGTCGTGTCCGACTCTGTGCAACCCCATAGACAGCAGCCCACCAGGCTCCCCTGTCCCTGGGGTTCTCCAGGCAAGAACACTGGAATGGGTTGCCATTTCCTTCTCCAATACATGAAAGTCAGCGACCCCATGGACTGCAGCCTACCATGCTCCTCCATCCATGGAATTTTCCAGGCAAGAGTACTGGAGTTGGGTGCCATTGCCTTCTCTGGAAGTGCACTTAGGAAAACTCAATGAAGAGATGGAGAGAGAAAAATGATATGTAACTGCAAGAGCCTTTACTCATATTGGAACCAAAGACACAGAAAGTTAGGTGGAAGGAAGATTAGTAAATTTTTGATATGATTGAGATGCTGTAATTGATATGACATGAGATGACTGAGATGCTGTAATAGTTAGAGGCTAGTCTACTATAACAGAGAGACCTGAAAATGCAATGATCTAAATATTAAGTGTACTTGTTTGTGGAATGGTCTAGTAATCTCTATAATCAGGGAGCTCTGCTCTGTGAGGTCATGCAAGGACCCAGGCTGGTGAGGTAGCTCCGTGCACTGATCACACCTGACTTTCAAGTTATCACCATATCTGGCAAGCTGATGTAGGGGAGAAAGTTATACTACACATACCCAATATTTTAAGTCAAGATCCAGAAGTGGCATGTATAGCTTTTGCTTACAGTGCATTGATACAAATTGCTCACATTGGTCACACCTAAATACAATGGGAGCTGAGAGATACTGATAGCTGGATATCTCTTCAGCTAGAATTCTAGTATAATGGAGAATGGGAGAACAGATTGGTGACAGGATGTGAAGAGGTCAACAGTCAACAAGTGTGCCATGGATGCTTGTGGGTTCCCCAAGTGAACTGCTCATATAATAGCTCTGTATGGAGATCTGGTGTTGAATAGTGTTCTGGACTAGAGACATAAACTCAGAAGTCAGCAGTATATGAGTGGGAGTCAAGGACATGAGTATCGATGCAATCACCCAAATGAATTGAGAACTGGAAGAGAACCCTGGGAGAATAACTCTGAAGGAGGTAAGGTGGAAGGAGGTCTCAGGAAGGAAATTACAAAGGATCGGAGAAGTGGAAGGAAAACCAGGTAGAGGAGGACCAGAGAAGGGTAAGTTAAAAAAAAGGGAGTGATCAACAGAGCCACTGTATGCACAGAACTCAGGTAATGTAAGTACAGAAATGCATTCACTGGGTTTTATTATTAGTTCAACTTCAATAAATATATGAAGGATAAACAAATGAACACTGAAGGAGGTAATAAAGGCCTAAAGCATTAATAATGGAAATAAAAGGACAGGTTAAGGCAGTAGAAAGTATGATTTTAAGTAGGCATATAGCTGAAAAATGATTGGCTATAAGTTGTTGATTATTGAAATTGGGTACATGGGATTTTATTATATTAATCTCTTTACTTTTGTGTATAGCTAAAAATTTCCAAGGGAAACAATGTTAAAAAAAAAAATCCATCCTGCCCCTAAAGAGACAGCTACAGACAGGGAGAAAATATGTAATATGTATATTTGACAAAGGACTTACATACAGAATATATAAAGAACTCCTATAATTCAATAAGACAGAAATGGGGAAAAGATTTGAAGAAGGACTTCACAAAAGAGGTAACTCAAATGACCAATAAACATGTGACTAAGATGTCAAGTGTCAGCTGTCATTGGAGAAATGCAAACAAAACCCACTAATTATAAGGATGAAAAAAAATTGTAACATCAAATTTTAACAAGAGTGTGGAACAACTGTAAGTCTCATACACTGCTGGGGAGGGTGTAAATTGGTAGAACCACTTTAGAAAACTGTCATTGTTTATCAAAACTGAACTGAGGCATACTCAATAACCCAGAAATTTCACCCTCAACAGCAATGTGACCTAAGTCACATAAAAGGATGTTCATAGCAGCACTATTTGTACTTGTAAAAGACTGGAAATAAGCTAAATGTCCACCATAATAGAATGGATAAATTGTTGCATATTCATTAATACTATGCAATAATAATGATGAACAAACGACTGCTCCATACAATGGAGATGAACCTCATGAACATAGAAATGAGAGCTCTAACCCTAACCACACAAAATACCACACACTATATGGTATGTGGTATAGAAGCAAAACTAATCTATGGTTTTGGAAGTTATCACAGAGATTAATTTTGGGGAGGATGGTGGAAGTAATGACTAAGAAAGTTTCTGGGATGTGGCAATTGCTCAGTTTCTTAATCTGGGTGATGGGTTACATGAGTGTGTTGAGTTTGTAATAATTAATAATCTTCACATTTAATATTTATCCATCTAGTCAAGGCTATGGTTTTTCCAGTAGTCATGTATGGATGTGAGAGTTGGACTGTGAAGAAAGCTGAGCGCTGAAGAATTGATGCTTTTGAACTGTGGTGTTGGAGAAGACTCTTGAGAGTCCCTTGGACTGCAAGGAGATCCAACCAGTTCATTCTAAAGGAGATCAGTCTTGGGTATTCTTTGGAAGGAATGATGCTAAAGCTGAAACTCCAGTACTTTGGCCACCTGATGCGAAGAGTTGACTCATTGGAAAAGACTCTGATGCTGGGAGGGATTGGGGACAGGAGGAAAAGGGGATGACAGAGGATGAGATGGCTGGATGGCATCACCAACTCAATGGACGTGAGTCTGAGTGAACTCTGGGAGTTGGTGATGGACAGGGAGGCCTGGCATGCTGCAATTCATGGGGTCGCAAAGAGTCGGACATGACTGAGCGACTGAACTGAACCGATGGAGTTATATTCAGGCTTCTCAGTGTTAAAAGAATCTGTCTGCCAATGGAAGAGACACGGGTTCAATCCCTGGGTAGGGAAGATCTCCTGAAGAAGGAAATGGCAACACACTTCGGTATTCTTGCCTCGGCAATCCACGGATAGAGGAGCCTGGGGGGCTACAGTTCGTGGGGTTGAAAAGAGTCATACACAACTGATCATGCATGCATACGTGGAGATACATTGCCCTTCAGTAAAAACTTTAACAAAAGGGGAAAAAAAGAACATATTTTCCCTGTGAAAGTCGCTCAGTTGTGTCTGACTCTGCGACCCCATGGACTACACTAGTCCATATAATTCTCCAGGTGATACTGGAGTGGGTAGCCTTTCCCTTCTGAAAATGGTTAAGGAAGGTACTGTTCATTTGTTCCATCCTTTTCTTGTCCTGTATGGGTGTGATCAGTTGCTTAGTCATGTCCATCTCTTTGCGACCCTATGGACTGTAGCCCACCAGGCTCCTCTGTCTATGAAATTTTCCAAGCAAGAATACTGGAGTGCGTTGCCAGTTCCTACTCGAGGGGTTTTTCCTGACCCAGATATTGAGCCTGCGTCTCTTGCATCTCCTGCATTCGCAAGCAAATTCCTTACCACTGAGCCAACTGGGAAGCCCTACCTCTCCTGTCCTACTCCTCTAGTTTTTTTTTTAAGCTGATTAATACGTGTTATTGGTGCTACTGCTAAGTCACTTCAGTCATGTCTGACTCTGTGTGACCCCACAGACGGCAGCCCCGTCCCTGGGATTCTCCAGGCAAGAACACTGGAGTGGTCCGTGTTATAAGGCATCAAAAGCCTTTTCCATTTCTCACCTGTGGTTCACCCTATAAGAATATTATTTCAGGAAACACTAGTACTGCACTCAGGCTATGGCATAATTTTCAGATAAATAAGCAACTTACAATTAACACCACATTCTCCTAAAAACTCTAAGCTGTTTGAACAAACTCAAGGTCTCTGATTACCAGATTCTAAGTGAAACACGTATGTTGTTCCCAAATGGGTTAGATACATTCCTCCTTAAAGGAATCCAAATGAATGAATTATTATAGTCTTATTTTGGCCCTTAGAAAAGTTGAAATCATAAAAGATCCTTTCTCTGATTTCTGTATAGCTCAGTCTGGTGCATATTATACCATTAACTGTCTTCTGCTGTGGTGATATTACCTCTCATGCTTTCCACAGCCCTGAAAATACAGCAGGGTCTGTAAGTCTGTCCTCTGTCACTCCATACAGCAGAAAGTATGTTTGGCTGAAGCAGGAGAAAGATGCTCTCATGTCTCCTGATTGCTGTTTTGGAGATACTAGGGGATGATGGAATGAGTTTGGTGTTAAACTCTTGAAGATGGTCTTTAATAGTTCACAGGTTTCTCTCTGAATAAAATTCTGGTTAAATAAATGCCATTTTGATGAATAAATGTAAGAAGCATAACATATTTCAGAGCAAGTTGGTTATATCAGAACTAGTTCTTGTCAATAGATGAACTGCTGACTCATCTTCCTTCCCAAAGATGGTGACATGGGAAGCGTCCTGCCACCTGTCCAGATCTGGGTCTCCAGCACCTGCTGTCGCTCTGCTGCCAGTTAACTGCGTGTTCTTCTGTGGATGCTGGCAAGAGAACTGTTTGGAGATTCTTGCAAATGTAGCAAATCTTTTGTTAAATGACGAGTGTGTCAGTTCATTCATAAGAGAGACATCAACAATCTAAATCAAGGCATAAGATTGGACAAAGGGGCCTTCACATTTGTTTCTGCCACTCAGATTCTATTATTTTCAACAATAAAACTGTAAGAATGCTCTTTTTTTCTCATTAAAAAACTCCACTAAGTGCTATTAAAGCAAAACATATATTGAGATTGGTTACAGTCTACCATGCTCAATACTAAAAAATAATTTGAATAATACTGTTTTAAAAGCCCAAGATACTCCTGTGTTTGGCATTTTAAGGGATGCTTCCTATCCAAGCCTCTGGCAACAAAGCTGGGAGTCAGCTTGAAGCATTTTGTTCCAGAAGCCTATTGTTTTTAGCCACTTGGCTCAGGAAATTAGTAAAACTAAATGGAGAGCATTTAAACAATATAACAAAAGTGGCCCTGAAAATATCAGAGTTCTAACTTCCCTTTTGCCGTGTCTGAAACTCTACTACTCTGTCTTTGTGAAAAGACCTCCTCAAACTCCAGATTGTTACCCAGGTGGAAACATGTCACCATACCCTTTATCAACGAATAGATGATGTTCTCAAAATCCATTCCCAAATGAAAAAAAGTTTGTAGAATTTTACTAAGAGTAGCAACACTGACTAAACATACTAGACAGGTGGTGAAAAGTTTGGTAAAGGGCAAAATTAGAGAAGATTTATAAAATTCAAGCGAATATTCTTTATTGAATATCTACTCTGGGTCTAACATGTTAAGGACATAACAGTAGATTATAGCATTACTTCTGCCTTCAGGGAGCTTATCATTTTTAAAGGAAGTAAATACTTATACAAGAAATAGAGAAGATAGAAGAAAAAACTCTTGAGCAGAACACAATTGTGCATCCCGCTATTACAGTTAACCAGAGTTCGGTAATTAGAAAGACTACATACTTGGAATTTTTAATTAAATTCACTAGGTCACTCTAAGAATTCAAACTTAAAAACGAAAAACAGTTACAGTTCAGAGTCTGTCAATCTTGAATATCTCCTTCAATTCTCTACCTCCAGGAAAACAAAAGTATTGTTTGCTACGCCTTCACAATTAAAGGATGAGTCAAGCTTCTGTGGACTAGGCTCCCTTGGTGGCTCAGAGGTAAAGAATCTGCCTGCTAATGCAGGAGACTTAGGAGACCTGGGTTAGATCCCTGGGTTGGGAAGATCCCCTGGAGAAGGAAATGGCAACCCACCCCAGTATTTTTGCTTGGGAAATCCCATAGACAGAGGAGCCTGGTGGGCTACAGTCGATAGGGTTGCAGAGTAGGACATGACTGAAGTGACTTAGCATGTACGTATGCAACCTTCCCTGAAGACCTGAACCTCTATCGACTATTTACTCCTTGACCTTAGTGTAATACTTTTATAGCGCGTCTAGCATTCAAAGGTATTACCTCCATTTTATGCCACGCATGTTGATATATTTAATGAACAGAGCAAGTTCCTAAAGTTCACCTGACAAAGACATGTGCATAGTTTTAATACAATGCAACTAACTAGGACAGGCATATACCAGCTATCTCTAGGATATAAGAAGGGCAGGACTTCCCTGGTGGTCCAGTGGTTAAGATTCTGCATTCCCAATGCAGGAGGTGTGAGTTCAATCCCTGGTCTGGGAACAAACATCCCATATGCCAAATGGTGAAAGTGAAAGTGAAGTTGCTCAGTCGTGTCCAACTCTTTGCGACCCGTGGACTGTAGCCCACCAAGCTCCTCTGTCCATGGGATTCTCCAGGCAAGAATACTGGAGTGGGTTGCCATTTCCTTCTCCAGGGGATCTTCCCGACCCAGGGATCAAACCCAGGTCTCCCACATTGCAGGCAGACGCTTTAACCTCTGCACCACCAGGGAAGCCTGCCAAATGGTGAGGCCTTAAAAAAAAGGGGGGGCATATATGAGGAAAGGGCAAGGAGAAATGGGGTTGCTCCATCATTTGCAATGGTAAGTTTGATCACTTGAGTAGGGTGACTGCCACCAGAGCTTTCACTGTAAAGATATTTGTGTTTCTTCATAAGCCTGGAGGGGAAAGAAAAGATGGATAGGAGATGTAGCATTTCTGGAGAAAGTGGGATCTAGCCAGAAAAAGCCTAGAAAAGGGGTGAGAACATGAGGCAGAGGGGACAGACGAGCACCAAGCTGAGAACAAGTGGAGCATGACCCTGAAGAGGCAGGCAGTACAATCACAATGTGTGTAAGTTAGGCCAGGGCCTTGTAAGCCAGTGGTAAGGAGACTGGTTTATCTTCTAGGCTAATACTACTCAATATATTGCAAAGATTACAACTTGCTGGAGGTTTAGGTGATAGCATTTTTTAAGCAATAAAGTACTTTTTAAAACAAGGTATGTACATTGTTTCTTAGACGTGCTATTGCATATTTAATAGACTTCAGTAGTGTAAACATAACTTTTTCATGTACTGGGAAACCAAGTAATTCCTATGACTGGCTTTACTGCCATACTTGCTTTATTGCAGTGAACTGGTAACAAACTTGCAATATTTCCAAGGTGTGCCTCTGGTCTCCAAAAGTGTGGTGTGCCCTGGGATGCTGGAGGAGAAATTTCAATTATCTTTTAAAATATCTATGGTAGTGGTGGTGATTTAGTTGCCAAGTTCTGTCCGACTTGTGACCCCATGGACTGTATGTAGCCCACCAGGTTCCCCTATCCATGAGGTTTTCCAGGCAAGAATACTGGAATGTGTTGCCATTTCCTTTTCCATAAAATACATTTCATAATGGACAATATTATATGTATGAATTGAAATCAGGACCATAAGAGGAAGACTAGCAGATACAGAGAGAGAAGGAAGAGCTGCTTTGAGACTCACTAATTACAGACTGGTTCCAAATAGGAAAAGGAGTACGTCAAGGCTGTATATTGTCACCCTGCTTATTTAACTTATATGCAGAGTACATCATGAGAAATGGTGGGCTGGAAGAAGCACAAGCTGGAATCAAGATTGCTGGGAGAAATATCAATAACCTCAGATATGCAGATGACACCACCCTTATGGCAGAAAGTGAAGAGGAGCTAAAAAGCCTCTTGATGAAAGTGAAAGAGGAGANGGCTGGAAGAAGCACAAGCTGGAATCAAGATTGCTGGGAGAAATATCAATAACCTAAGATATGCAAATGACACCACCCTTATGGCAGAAAATGAAGAGGAGCTAAAAAGCCTCTTGATGAACGCGAAAGAGCTAAGCCAAGTGTGCTATTAAAACACAGAGGAGACTGATCCTAAAGGAGGCCGGATTTATGTCCTCGCCGTCTGACTTCAATGACTGGTGGGCACTTGCCAGGCATTGTGGAAATCAGTATGACTATTGAGCTGTTACAATAGATTCCACTGTGGTTTTTCATAAGCAACTGGCTCATCACACACACATGCATTAGTAATCATTCCATCTCCTAGTGTTGAGAACTTCATTCATCACCCTGGGGTTCTCAGCCATGCTTTAGTCATGCCCAGTGACTCAGCACTACTCAGCTTTCACTAATGGCATTCCTCTGCACCTTTCTCTGTGTTCATTCTTCTCCTTTCTCCCTCCAGGCACACATTCAGGTTTGCCTTGGGCATTTAGCCCCAAAAGACTCCTGCCTTCTTTCAGGACAAAGCAGCTCCTTCATTCCCAAGTCACTGAAGGCATTTCTCCCAGACTTCAACCTCAGGAAACGTTATAAACAGACAGGTATATCTCTCAAAAGATACTAAAGGAGATACGCCCTTCTCACCAAAATATTTTACACGTTGGAAATAATGCTGGCTTCTCTTTATCCCTGTATGAATGTGCTTCTAATGGATGCCCATTCATTGCTCTTCTGACATCCAAATTACAAATCAAAATCACAACTTATCTCTTTCTCTTCTTGAATTCCCTCACTATTTTGGAGTTGATTTCTAGATACCCAAGCTCTCTTTTTTACCCTATGTGACACTTCTACTTAACACAAGAAGTCAGAGGACATCATGCTGTTGTTAACCTAGAAAAAGAGAACCAGTAGGAAAGACAAATAGATAATAGATAGATAGATAGATAGATAAATGAAGTTGGCTCACATGATCACGGGTGTTAGTGAATCTACAATTTGTAGGGCCAAATAGCAGTATGGAAATTCAGGTAAGACACTGCAGTCTTAAGTCCAAAATCTATGGAGAGGCTAGTATGCTGGAAACTCAGGCTGGATTTATATGTTAGCCTCGAGGCAGAATTATTTTTTCTCAAGCAAACCTTAGTTTTGCTCTTATGGTCTCCAACTGAATGTGACAGGTCATCAAGGGTAATCTCCATTATTTAAAATTCCTGATTGTAAATGTTTACCACATCTAAAAAATACCTTCAACCAACATCTAAACTATTGTTTGGGCAAGCAACTGGTCGCCAAAGCCTGGCTAAAAGTTAACACATAAAATTAACCATCACACCTCTAGCATCCTTTAATCCATATAAGATATCATTTATCCATCAATACAATTTCCTAGATAAATTCAGACAAGGTTTTGTGATCTCTTTCATCATCTCAGCATTTGTTGCCAGCTAGTACCAATTGATCAGCTGTGGAAAGTGAGTTGAAAGGCATCTCTAACTTGTACTTAAAATGTTTTATTCTGTCTTGGGGTGGAGCAGAATAACAATGTTGTGATAGTTTCAGGTGAATGGTGAAGGGACTCAGCCATGTATATCCATTCTCCCCCAAACTCCCCACCCATCCAAGATGCCACAAAGCATTGAGCACAGTTCCATGTGCTATAATAGTAAGACCTTGTTGGTTATCCATTTAAAATATAGCAATGTGTACATGTCCATCTCAAACTCACTATCACCACCCCTATCCTTCCCCTTCCATCTTACACTTTAAAAAGCATTCTAATCATTTTTCTCTGCTACTTCATGGCTCTCCATTGCCTAAGATTCCTTATGCAAAGCATGTTTCACAAAATATTAATTTGACAACATATTCTGTGGGAAAAAAAAAAGATTTTGTGATCAAAAGGTTTATTATAACTGACATATAATGTCTTTTTCCAAAAATCTAGAGAACTCCTGCAGGAACCAAACCAATTATGATTTTACGATTTTACTAATTCAGTTTTTCCAAAATCTGTCTGACCACACAAATCAGTCTTATTAACACGGAGGACAACACATTTTGGGAAATTCTTGTCACTCAAGGCCCTTCCCTATTTGATATCTTTCCAAACCAAACATCTTTTGAATTTGTGTTCCTCTAACATCCCCTGCACTAACATCCTGCTTGTCTCAATTTGTTCAATTAAAACTATTCCACAATACATGTGTCAACATCCATTGTAGAAAAAATAATGCTGTGTGTTCAACAGAACTTCTGTCCAGAGCACACAGAAAAAAACATATCTCCTAGGCTTCTTTGCAATTACACTCGTGGTTAGAGCTGGGGCCATGTTACTAGGTTTGTTCCCTGGGATCTGAGTGAAATGGATTAAGCCACATCTAGCTGTGTCTTCTTGCTCAACCTTTCATTGACATTCCATTCTTTCTCACTTCCTTGATCACATGGGCAGAAACATAGGGCTGTCAAAGGATAGAGCCACATGATGCAAGATGCCTGTATCCTTAGAGGAGAATCAGGCTGAACCTCAACAGAAAATGAGGAAGGTGTTCTTATTATGTTAAGCAACTGATATTTGGGGGTTTTATGTCACAGAAGTTAGTGTTAATTATCCTTACTCTTGTACTTTAGATAAAGCCTAATCTAATTCCCTGGCTGGAATAGACCTTTTCTTTCTCAGACCATCATAATGTCAATACTTTGGCCCACTGGTGATAGACATCACAGTCTACCTTTCAATAGAATGATTCATGTTGTTATTATACTTCTATTTCTAGACTTTGAGCTTCTTGAGGGCATGATCCATATCATTTCATATGAAATTATATATATGGATATCATTTCATATCATATCATTTCATCTCTGTATCCCTCCACTTCACTTTGGAGAGTGAATCTCATATGATAATCATCAAGGACTGTTGGATAAAAGATGACATGAAAGTCATTTACATTCTAACAGAAAGTGTCATCATGGGAGACAAAGCAGTGAGCTTTAAGGGAGTTTAAGACCTAAAGCACTTGGCAGGGACTTTCTATTGCCAGCTTTGCTTATGCTGGTCAAATTGACTCATCCTCATCCCTACATAAATCTTTGGTACTTGTTCATGGAAAAAGCCAGATCGAAGACTTGAAAACACTCGGATTTGGGAAGTAGAGGGGACTTGTCTGAATCCCAATTCTCTCACTTGTTTTTCTGAATTTAGACCAATCACTATATTCTAAACCTCAGTATCTTTGTTTCTACATCTGGCAGTCGTCTATTTCATAGGACTGCAAGGTGGATTAAAAGAAACCTTGAATATAAAGGACATGATGGAGGGCCCAGCACATGAGGACATGGCTCTACACAGGGCAGCTCTCTCCGCCTGGGCTGTTGTTGCCACTGACACGTCAGCAGGCACCATCCTGGCTTGGGGAAGAAAGCCAGAGCCCTAGAGGCAATTAGATGGCCCTTAGAACAGAGTTGATTAAATATGATTTTGCAGCTCCTGCTGAGAGACACGCTGCAAGGGAACAGCTGTGTTGTTTTATAGGGGGAATCAAGGATTGAGTGTCATATGAAGTCCTCTTAAAAGGAATTTGAAATGAGTTTTCATGCTACTGAGCAGTTTGTTTAGAAAATGAGGTCTTCTCTCAAAAGTCTGTGGCTTATTGGTGAGGTCGGAACAAAAAGTTAACGACAGTTTTCTTTCTTCATTGGTTCTGACAGATTTAAACATACATCTATCAGTGTACATCCCTGCTTCAGGTTGAGCTAATCCAACCCTGATGCAACTCTCTTTCTCAGTGGAAAAATGAGCAATTAGAGCAAAGAGGAGCCTAATCTTTTACATAAACATGTTAGAAACAGGAATCCCTGAGTGGAAATTTAAAATGGGGAAGTAACACTGTATACCTATCATCCTCATTGTTCTTCATTTGGGAATGGTTACAAAGAATGCAAGGTTGATGAGGTGAAGACACAACAGTTTGGGATCTGTGTTTGTTTATGTGTTTGTTTTTTTTTCTCTAGAAATGTTAGTGACATATGGCATACAGTGTACTCGGGACTCAAGTCCTGGCTTGTCCACTGTGTCATCCTGAAGTTGATCTCTTTCCTCTCTGGGCTTCAGTTTCCCCAACATAGAAAGGGGCCACACTGGGCAACCCTGAAGCCTTCACTGCATTCCACCAAGTTTAATGTCTCAGGATTTCTTTTCATGATTCTTTGGGCTTGTGGGAAGAAATAAAATGGTACCTATGAGGCAGAATTGAGAGGCTTAGTTTTTAAAGGGACATTTAGCCTGCAAGAAAAATAATGAGAATGTTCAGTTCTCCAATTAAAAGATAACTGTTGGACTTCCCTGATAGTTCAGTGGTTGCTCGCAATGCAGGGAACACTGGTTCAATGTCAGGTCAGGGACCTAAGACCCTGTATACCTCATGGAGAGGGAAAAAAAAAAAAAAAAATAACTGTCAAAGGTGAAATAGGCAAATGGACCCAGAAAATGCTGGATTTTGGTTTATCGAACTTTCCTGAGCCCATCAGTTATTATTCATAACTGGCTGTATATGCAAAGTCCGTGTCAGAAAGGATTCTAAACCAAACCCCTCAGGTGAGTATGAGCCAAAGTTACTAAGCCCTCACGGTTTGCAGCACTGTGCTAAGTGATCTGTAAAATATATTTCATTTTTCCTTCCCACTGCAAAGAGGAGATAGATCTAATTGTTCTCATTTCACTAATTCAAGACAGGAAGTCAATTGCCCAAGGTCATGGAATCAGGGACAGCTCCAGAATGCAAAGCCAGCTCCTTCAAGTGCTCTCACAGAATAAGTCTTCTCTTTTGTTATATCTCCTGATATCCTTCATGTATTCCTTTCACAAATACTTACCAAAGGACCGCAACGAAACAGGTTCTAGGCCTTGATTCTGTGGTCAGACTGAAAGGGCTTCTGTTCTTAGAGAACTTGTATTCTAGCTAGGAGGAGTCAAAACATAAACAAGATTGTAAATAGAAATATATGAAAAAAAAGCATATAATAGTAAATAATATATAGACAGTAAACTTAAAGTGGCTTCCCAGGTGGCATAGTTGGTAAAGAATCCATCTGCCAATGCAGGAGACAGAAGAGATGCGAGTTTGATCTCTGGGTTAGAAAGATCCCCTGGAGAAGGAAATCGTAACTCACTCCAGTATTCTTGCCTGGGAAATCCCACTGGCACAGGAGGCTGCTGGGTTACAGTCCATGGCTTCACAGAGTTGCCCATGACTAGCACCTGCGCACACACGCTTAGAATAAGTATAAAGACAGAGTGTGTGCCTGCTGTATTGTGAGTGGTTTGAAGCTTCTTTCACTGAAGATGTGAGGAAATAGGACATTTCTTCATACCACATATTAAAAAAAAACCCTCAAAATATATTAAATATCTAAATGTAAGAGCTGAAATCATTAAAATCCTCAAAAATAATAAAGGCAGAACACTCTGATACAAATTGCAGTGATTTTTTTTTTGAATTGTCTTTGAAGTGAAACTAAGTCCCTTTGAAACTGAGTTCCCTTACAATGTTTATAATTAAATCTCTCTACCCAAAACTTTATTCCCTTTCTTGTCCCCTCAGACCTAAATCTTGTGCTAACTGAACACTTACCAACCACAGTCAGATGACTACGACTGTGGCTGTCGATATCATCATTAATGTTCAAACTCAGGTTGTTTCTCCAGGGCAAGATGTGCTCACAGACCCCCGAGCTATGGAACACTTGGCCAGAGAATCTTGAACCAGAGACACCCTGATTCCCAAAACTATGATGAAGAAATAGTGAAGAAAAAAAAAAATGTCATGAGATGATAATTAAGTCCCGCTTCTTTGTTTTTCCCCTTTAAAAAAAAAAAAAAAAAACTCAACTCTTAGACAGGTTGAAGTGCATCTGAGGCTTGTCTCATACTCCCTCGCTGGGTGCCCTGCAATAAATCCTTATTTTCCTTCAAACTCCTGCTGTGAGAATTGACCTTTCTGTGCCGAGATGTGTATAAGAGACAGGTATATGTGGAGTATTTCAATGAACTTGCAGTACAATACTACGTGTTTCATGGTTGNTTGTCTCATACTCCCTCGCTGGGTGCCCTGCAATAAATCCTTATTTTCCTTCAAACTCCTGCTGTGAGAATTGACCTTTCTGTGCCGCAGGCAAATAAACTCTTTGGTTACAGAAACCAGATCTCCAAAATTCCCTCTCCTCCTCCCAAGCATGCATAAAGATGCTTGTGAATCTCATATTGCTTTTGCACTATTCAGTTTTTCATGGACACGATGACCTCAGCCTGGAGGGTGATCTGACTGAGGGGCAAATGCACTGCACTGGATTTCTCCAAAGGACCTGAGCTCCTCCTACCACTCAATGGACTCCAAGAATGTGCTTCATGATGCACAAGATAACAACAGCAAGCTTCCTAAAGCAGTGAGCTGCGTAGCACCAGGGGTATACAAATAGAGGCTGAATTGTCCTTGGTCAAGGGTATTGTATAATGAACATTACACATCAACTGGGGCATTGGTCTAAGATCACCTCGGCATTAAATCCAACCTTCTGAAAGAGATATACAGAGTCTCCTCTGCCTTTCTGAGCTTATAGAGAGGTGGGAAGCTGCCTTCAGCGACACCCCTCCCATGTCCCAGTGTACAATCCATATGTCTGTTGTTGTTGTAGGGGAACAAACCTTTTTTCTAGTAGTCCTGTACAGATGTGAGAGTTGGACCATAAAGAAGGCTGAACACTGAAGAATTGATGCATTGGAATTGTGGTGCTGGAGAAGACTCTTGAGAGTTTCTTGAACAGCAAGGAGATCAAACCAGTAAATCCTAAAAAAAAATCAACCCTGAATATTCATTGGAAGGACTGATGTTGAAGCTGAGGCTCCAATACTTTGGCAACCTGATGTGAAGAGCCATCTCATTGGAAAAGACTCATGCTGCAGAAGGGGACAAGAGGAAAAGAGGGCAACAGAGGATGAGATGTTTGGATGGCATCACCGACTAAATGGACATGAGTTTGGGCAAATTCTAGGAGAGTGAAGGACAGGGAAGCCTGGCATGCCGCAGTTTCTGGGCTCACAAAGAGTCAGACATGACTTAACTACTGAGTAACAATGGCATGAGGGTGAGAACTGGAAAAGTTCAGTTTTCATTCCAATTCCAAAGAAAGGCAATGCCAAAGAATGCTCAAACTACCGCACAATTGCACTCATCTCACGTGCTAGTAAAGTAATGCTCAAATTTCTCCAAGCCAGGCTTCAGCAATACCTGAACCGTGAACTCCCTGATGTTCAAGCTGGTTTTAGAAAAGGCAGAGGAACCAGAGCTCAAATTGCCAACATCCGCTGGATCATGGAAAAAGCAAGAGAG
>SJYV01006106.1:1058579-1081537 GCA_006410875.1 Neotragus pygmaeus | reverse complement strand
GGATCAAGGGGATGGGAGGGAGGAAACTGTAGTGGGAAATGCCTGTAGAGGAAAGCCAGGCAGCCATGGAAGCAAGGCTATGCTGCTGAGTCACGCGTAGCAGGTAGAGCCATCCCCGTGGCCTCTCTCTCACCACACGCCAGCATCAGCAGCTGAACAGTAGACAGGCTGGCCCATTAAATGCCTGCAAAACTGAACTACAGTGGACCCCACCCAGGGTGCCCCTTTAAGTGACTGATGCACCAATCTAGAGTGGGACCCCAGCCAGGGGGGCCCTCTATGTGCCTGATGCTTGTAACAACAGAGAAGGACCCCAGGCAAGGGGGCCCTCTAAGTACCTGACGGGCAGAGCTTTGGAGAAAGACTGGCCAAACAGGCCTTCTGATAGCCAGCTACGAGAGGCTCGAAAAAAGACTCTGATAGGGCCGTAACTCCCGCGGTGGAGGGTGTCCTTGCACACTTGGAGCTGCCAGGGTCCCTGGAAGCCAAGTAACTATGCCACCTTCACGCTCAGCTCTCACTGGGGCAGAGCTGCCACAGGGGAAAAAAGTCTTGCGTCTATGTGCTCAGGGTCCCTTCTGTCGTGTCCAACTCTTTGTGACCCTGTAAACTGCCACCTGTCAGGCTTCCCTGTCAGGAAAGGGGGTTCTCCAGGCAAGAATCCTGGAGCATACTGGCCAATACAGGTTGCCAAACCCTTCTAGAGCACTGTATTTCCCGCTGCCCTAGCCTCCAACTCCCCTGAGTACCTGGTGCTGCCAGAAACCCTGTGATCCAAACAGCTGCACCGCCTCCACGCCTGGCCCTCCCAGGGGCAAACCCTAGTCTGTCAGGGCAGCCACAGGAGCAATCCCCAGTGGAGGATCCACATGTGGAAATAAAACCACAATTGAAACACAGGGGCAGTGTGGCTAAGGACAAAGACCCAAACCTTCCCACCAGCTGTATAAGCTGCAGACTAAATCCACAGGATCAACTAGCCAGTCTCTGTGTCTGTGGAATATATGACAGGCCATTGAGAGCTCCCACAGAAGAAAATGCACTAGTTCTGATAGCTGTGGATATTGGAGTAGGACCACAGGAGTAGGACCAAATTAGAATCTGAGCTACCCCCAAAAGCAGGTCCAGAGATCAGCACAGTGTGGGACGGCACTCTAAGGAGGTNCATTGAGAGCTCCCACAGAAGAAAATGCACTAGTTCTGATAGCTGTGGATATTGGAGTAGGACCACAGGAGTAGGACCAAATTAGAATCTGAGCTACCCCCAAAAGCAGGTCCAGAGATCAGCACAGTGTGGGAGGGCACTCTAAGGAGGTGAGGTGGACCGTGGCTCCCAGCAAGGGAAAGGACTCTTACAGAAGTGACTCAAGGAAAAGAGTTATTATACTTCTATTTTGACTTGCTCTGTAGATATTTTTGGATTTTTTCCTTTTTTTTTACCCCCTCTGTTGTAGTTGTTGATTTTATTGGCACTATGAAATCTAAGCTTTTGAGCTTTTTTTTCTTTTCCTCAGTCACATTTTTTCAGTTCTGTGGAGTTTCCCTTTTATTTCCTCTCTTTTTTTAAATTTTAATTTTTAGTTTTTTTAACCTATTATTATTTTTTCTACATGTATTCCTTTGTTTTCTTTTCCTGCTCTTCTTTTCCCCTTGCAGTTAATCTTTAATGTATATAAATCTTCTTTATCTACCTCTATTTGACTTTGTATGTTTTTCCTTCTTTTCTTTCTCTCCTTTCCTCTCAACATGTTTGTTAGTCTTATTTTCATTGCTTTATTCGCCAGTTGGCACCTCGCTTTAGTTTTGTTTTCCGGTTTGTGCTTTAGTTAGTTTTGCTCCGGTAGATATAATTTTTGGCTTGCTTTGTCCACTGGGTCAATCTACTGTACTGTATTTTTGTTGGACTGTTTTGACTTTGCTCATGGGTGTATATGTATATGTGTATATTCAGTCACAGATTTTATTGTTGTAATAAATCTCTGCCTCTACATTGGGCTTTGGCAGTTCTATGGAGTTTTCCTTTTTTTCTCCCTTTTTTTCTTTCTTCTTCCTTTTTTTTTTTCCTTTTCTTTTTTTTAACTTTAATTTTTAATTTTTTTAACCTATTACATTTTTTCTACATTTATTCCTTTGTTTGCTTTTCCTACTGTTCTTTTCCCCTTGCAGTTAGTCTGTAATGAATATAAATCTTCATCTATCTCTATTTAATTTTGCATGTCTATTCTTTCTTTCTTGTTTTTTTTTTCATTCCTTTCCTCTTAACATACTGTTAATTTTGTTTTCATTGCTTTACTCCCCACTTGGTGCCTTGCTTTAGTTTTGTTTTCAAGTTTGTGCTTTAGTTAGTTTTGTTCTTAACTGGTAAATATAATTTTTTAAATATCCTTTGTTCACCGGGTCAGTCTACTGTACTTTCTTTTTGTTGGACTGTTTTCACTTTGCCCATGGGTATATATGTGTATGTGTATATTCCATTATTTTAATTATTATTTTCTTGAGTTTGTAACTGCCATTTGTCTGGGGTTCATCTTTGGTTTCTCATTTGTGGCTATTTGTTTTAACCTCATTTAATGCCATAACAAACCACTTGTGGAATCTTTATTCCTGACCAGAGATAAAGCCCTGAGCCTTTGGAGTGGGAGCACTGACTCCAAGACCCTAGACTACCAGAGAACTAACGCTCAGGAGTATCAAATAGTGAGAACTCACACAAACAAAACCACCTGAATATAAGACCCAGCATCACCCGTCCACTACCTGTGCAGGACGCCACATTTAAACAACAAACAAAACAAAAATGCAAACCCAGTCATCAGCAGGCAGGGTTACCACCTCACTCAGCCTCGCCCAACAGAGGAAAAACAAATAAACAAAACCTCAGCGCAAATAGAACCCTACACAAAGTTCACACAAACCACTGGACCAGCCCCGGAAGGGCAGGGACCAAAAGGGAGAAAGAACTCAGCCTTCTTCAAGCACAAACCACTGGACCAGCCTCAGGAAGGCAGAGACCAAAAAGGAGAAAGAACTCGGCCTTCTTCAAGAAAAGAATTCAACTTTCCTTACAGCCTGGAAAAAGACCTCAAACACAACAAGTTAAAAATTCATGAAAAGGCAGAGAAATACTGCACAAATGAAGGAACAAGCTAGAAACACAGAATTCCAAATAAAACAAGAAGAAATAGGCAAACTACTTGAAAAAGAATTCAGAATAATAATAGTAAAGATGATCGGAAACCTTGAAAACAAAACGGAGAAAATGCAAGAATCAATGAACAAAGACCTAGAATTAAAAAATAAACATACAGAGACAAACAACACAATTACTGAAATTAAAAATACTCTAGAAGGAATCAATAGCAGAATATCTGAAGCAGAAGAATGAATCAGTGAACTGGAAGATAAAATGGTGGAAATACCTTCTGAAGAGCAGAATAAAGCAAAAAGAATGAAAAGAACTGTGGATAGTCTCAGAGACATCTGGGATAAAACCAACATTCGATGGAGGAGCCTGGTGGGTTGCAGTCCATGGGGTCGCGAAGGGTCAGACAAGACTGAGCGACTTCACTTTCACTTTTCTCTTTCATGCATTGGAGAAGGAAATGGCAACCCACTCCAGTGTTATTNAAAACCAACATTCGATGGAGGAGCCTGGTGGGTTGCAGTCCATGGGGTCGCGAAGGGTCAGACAAGACTGAGCGACTTCACTTTCACTTTTCTCTTTCATGCATTGGAGAAGGAAATGGCAACCCACTCCAGTGTTATTACCTGGAGAATCCCAGGGACGGGGGAGCCTGATGGGCTGCCATCTATGGGGTTGCACAGTCGGACACGACTGAAGCAACTTAGCAGTAGCAGCAGCAGAAGAAGAAGAAAAGCAAAAAGGGTATGAGAAATATTTTGAAGAGATTATAGTTGAAAATTTCCTCAACATGGAAAAGGAAATAGTCAAGTCCAAAAGGCACAGAGTCTTATACAGGATAAACCAAGGAGAAACACATCAAGACACTTACTAACTAAACTAACAAAGGCTAAACATAAAGAAAGAATATTATAAAAGCAGCAAGGGAGAAGCAACAAGTAACATACAAGGGAAACTCCAACAGCTGACCTTTCAGTGGAAATTCTACAGGCCAGAAGGGAATGGCAGGACATATTTAAAGTGCTGAAAGAGAAAAATCTACAACCAAGATTACTGTACCTGGCAGGAATCTCATTCAAAATAGATGAAGAAATAAAAAGCTTTTCAGAGAAGCAAAAGTTAAGAGAATTCAGTACCNGAAGGAAAATTATGACCAACCTAGACAACATATTAAAAAGCAGAGACATTACTTTTCCAACAAAGGTCCATCTAGTCAAGGCTAGACTTGGTCATGTATGCTTGTGAGAGTTGGACTGTGAAAAGAACAGAGCACCGAAGAATTGATGCTTTTGAACTGTGGTGTTGGAGAAGACTCTTGAGAGAGTCCCTTGGACTGCAAGGAGAGCCAACCAGTCCATCCTAAAGGAGATCGGTCCTGGGTGTTCATTGGAAGGACTGATGCTGAAGCTGAAACTCCAATACTTTGGCCACCTCATGTGAAGAGTTGACTCATTGGAAAAGACTCTGATGCTGGGAGGGATTGGGGGCAGGAGGAAAAGGGGATAACAGAGGATGAGATGGCTGGATGGCATCACCGACTGTATTGACATGAGTTTGGGTAAACTCTGGGAGTTGGTGATGGACAGGGAGGCCTGGCATGCTGCAATTCATGGGGTCACAAAGAGTCAGACACGACTGAGCAACTGAACTGAACTGAATTACTTAAGAGCACTCAGAAGGAGCTGTTCGGCAGAGAGCTATAAATGAAACTGAAGATCTGGTGAGGGGTCTTTGCCTGAACATGGTGATTTGGGACATCTGCTGAAAACACCAGAGAGAAAAGAACACTGGACCAATGGCAGAACTCTAGGAAACATTTACAGTAACATTATTTTCTTTTCCAAAAGGAAAATAAGAGTACAAGGAGCAGTGCTTATACTCTTATTTTAAAAATTTAAAAAGCTTCCCAATATTAATACAAAATTAGCAACTGCTATTCCTTACTATTCCCATTCCTGTATGAAAATGAGGCTCAGTGCACTATGAAGGAAAAAAATGTTTCTGCTAATGACCAGCAGCAATTCAGAAAGAGAAAATTTAATTTTCTTACCATTTTGAGGGACAGAATGTAAAGGATATTATAAAGTCCCCCATGAAATTTGGATGCTTTGAAGAAATGACGTATTACAGGGTTGGGCCAGGGAAACTACAAAGTGAGTCTGGAATATCTTGTGTCCAAAAGCAACGAAGTGTTTCAAGATTGAAAGGGATGTCATCAGGACATAAGAACGAGCTTAGAGGGGCTCCCACTTACCAAATTTGGAATGATTTGTGCATCAAAAAGAATAATGAATTTTAACACACTGAATATAAAAAGAATCTTGATCTACAGTGACATTTCAAAGTATGAGATTATAAAATGGAAAGCTCCTCTATACACACACACACAAAAATGCCACTATTAAATGCAGAATTAAGGACAGAATTTAAAAATCTCCAGGTCACAACTCCTATTTAGTAACAGATTCAGGCCAACAATCATCAACAGATGTTAAAACCATAAGGTTAAAGGTTGATGAAGAACAGGATACTCACACGGCCTCACAGATTCCTTCTTAATTATCAAGTGGAAAATACCTTACATTGCAAAGATAAAGCAGATATTACCTGAGCAAATTCAGCATCACCAACAATGGAAGGAACTGACATCATGCACTCCTGATGTTATACAAATGAGAAATAGAAATCACCTAGGCAAAGTTCTTTCATCTAAATCTAATTATAAAGAAACACTCAAGACAAATCCAGAAATGTGGGAACACTCCATAAGACAACTAGCCTGTACGCTGCAAAAATATCAGAAAAGACTTAAAAAGTGTGTGTGTGGGGTGGGGAGGGGACAAGGGGCAGGGCAGAGTGACTGCTCTAGAGAAATGAATGAAAAAAAAGAGAATAAACCCAATGCATAAACCCTGTCTGAGTTCCCAATAAAAACAAAACAGAAACATATAAAGATACAGAATATTTTGGGAGCAACTGGGGAGTATGAATTGTGCACCAGATATTATTAAATCAACATTACATTTCCTGGGTGTGATGATGGTGTGGTGGATGTGTAAAAAATGTCCTTGTACTTAGGAGACACATGATGATACATTTAACGGTATGGAAGTATCATGATGACTGAAATTTATTCTCAAAGGAATCAGGGGGGAAAAAAAAGAGAAAAGAAAAAAAAAAGATTATAGACACAGAGGAGATAAAGAAAATGTAACAAGATGTAAACACCTGGTGAATGAGACAAATGAATGTTCACTGTACTGTGTTTCCAATTTCTCTATAGTTAAAAAAAATTTTTCAAAATAAAAAGTCAGGAAAAAATATCAAGTAATCTATGTGTGGCTAGTATGCTATAGCTGATTTTGTTTACTTGAATATACTCGTAAATGTTTTAATACTTTTAAAAACACCCACCATGAAATTTCTTCCCATCAAAGCTAACCAAGGAGGACTAATACCACCTCTGGCCAGTGTCAGCAACATAATCTGTCTCCTCCACCACCCACCTCTGCCACATGAATCAAGAACCATATCTGACTCAACTGTGAAATTAGCAAACAAGCAAAACACTTAGAGCACTCAGCCACCTTATCAAAAACAGTTTAACATTAGAAAAGCTGTAATCTTCTGGTTTTAAAATAATTTATTTCATAGGTCTGTTTTAATTTCATGTCTCAGAGCATACATTATTTAACCAAGAGGTGCTGGACAGAAACTGTAAAAAGGAAGGAAACATTTAGGATAAGAAACTGCCTCAATTCCATTAGAATTTGATCCTACCTTGTAAAGTCTTGCAAGGATAAATTTCTATCATACTTCCTTTGTGCTTACAAAAGAACATTAACTTCGGAATTTCCAATGTTGTAAATAAAAATTTTTACAATTAAGTATGCATTCAAATTGACACACAAGGCAACCAAATAATTGTCATCAACATTAGCATAATGTGAATTTCCTGTCACTGCACTAACATTAAACTAAACATCAAACCACAAAAACATTGTGACTAACATTAAAAAGGCAGGCTGTAAGATACGCAAAGCTTATAAAGGACAAATTGCACATGGTTAAGATGGGAAGTCATTTGACAAGGGCTGGTGTTGTGCATATGGCTGCTTTTTTTTATAAGAAGGCCACCGGCAGACAGGGCAACAGTGTCGGCCCCCAGCTAACCACATCACAATGCAATTCTGATGGAACACATGACCACAAGGCAACCCCATTAGCAAACATCCATTTTCAAAATTCTCTAGGCATACAACACATTCAGTACAGTGCAGCATATCAGCAGGCCAAGTTAACCAATCAGGTTCCATATCTTCATTAGCGCTATATGATCCATAGGAACGCCCCTTCCTTTCATAAGGGCTGGTCTGACAATATTTATTGGCACAGGAACAAGCCTCAGCATCACAGTGACTTGCTCTTCCTGGAGAACTGTGAATGATGCTCAGTTTATCTTCAAATACTTCCTTCTCACTGCTCAAAGTGTCTGTGCTCTCACTGTCTGAGTCATTCTCAATATCTTGAGAACCCTCTGACATTTCTTCTTCAGACTGGACTCCGAGACATTTAAATCGCCACATCGGCAAGTTTTTTATATAATCAGTCGGTATCAGGGGGTGAAGCCAAAGATCAGGGAAAGCTAATCGCTCCAAGAACAAGTCAGGGTCTTCATCCCAATCAGATTCTACAGGAAAATTCTGGAAAGAAGCAATCGGGTGGAAGAGGTAGCTGGTGTACCAGTCCCATAGACTTGATAACCATTCTAAGTTATTGGCATTGACTTCATCATTGTTGATGTTGCGCCGTCTCTTCTTCTCAAAGTAATCGATTAGTAAACCATGTCCAAGGTATGTACTAAGAAACAAGGCTGGGTGTGAGGAATAAAACATCCAGTCTGCCCTTACCCATGAAGCCAATGTGGTGGTATTGGAATATCTCAACAATTTTAAGCTATATTCATAAAAGCTATCTAAGTAAGGGAGCTGTAAAAAGCCCAACACAGGTAGCCAGGAGATAATTAATAGAGAATTATAGGTCCCTAAAGTGCTTATGAGAACCACAAATCGCTTGATGGTAGCTCCTTGTGTGATAAATAAGTCCATCCAAGCCATAAGGTTAACGAGAACCAAGCTCAAGACGAACAAATCATTTACTTCAGGTTGTAAGGAGCGCAAAAATGAATCCATGGCCTGAAGAGATATATACTCGCCTGTGTGGTTTCCGTATCTGTAAATTCCTTCGGGAGTTCTAAGTATGTATGATGGCATGTTATAGACACCGATATCTGTCATATAACTCTTGTTGTCCCACTTTTCCACATTTACAAAAATAAACTCAACTCTTCCAGTAAACTTTATGCTTAGTGCAGAGAAGAAAGCTGGCGGTTGGTCCAGGTTTGCAAATAGGTATATTTTTACCCAGTATTGATCACTTTTATTCCATTCTTCTTTCAAGCGTTCAGCATTATAAATGGTTTTGATCCGAGAAGCTGCGTGAGCAGTTATCCACTTAAAAATGTGTTCTACTTCTATCTTGCGCCCACTGTACTCCTTAAGCATGACTTTCCCTTTGGAAGTACTCGTTTGTGGAACAGACATAATGAGTGTGGATCGAACCCAGCCTCTTCTCCTGCAGTATCTGTAAGAGAGGGAACTGTAAGTAAACAGCAAGGCTGCTAGAAGAGTTAGATTGCTTATCTTCCCTGTTGTACAGTTTGTCTTTCCCTGATAATTTCCATAGCCCTTGAAAGATACCCTCTCCCCCAAAACAAATAACCTGTAAACAATCAAAAGTAGTACCAATACCTGGCTCTGAGCCACCAGGGAAGCCTATAAGAGGAAAAGCAAAGCTTTTTATCATCTTTTTGTTTTTATCTCTGTTTCTCCCTTTCTCTCTCTTTTTTTTTTTCAAACAAAAACCTTAGAGCTTAAAAAGCCTTATAGTCAAGGGAACTGACACAGACTTCCAGCATCTATTATGAACCTACTAATGCAATGTTGGAGAAGACTCTTGAGAGTCCCTTGGACAAGGAGATAAAATCAATCAATCCTAAAGGAAATTAACCCTGAATTTTCATTCGAAGGACTGATGCTGAAGCTGAAGCCCCAATATTTTGGCCACCTGATGTGAGGAGCCGACTCATTGGAAAAGACCCTAATGTTGGGAAAGATTGAGGGGAGAAGGAGATGGGTGCAACAGAGGATGAGATGGCTGGATGGCATCACCGAATCAATGGACATGAGTTTGAGCAAACTTCAGGAGAGAGTGAAGGACAGGGAAGCCTGGAGTGCTGCAGTCCGTGGAGTCACAAAGAGTCAGATATGACTTAGAGACTAACGAACAACAATGCCTTATGTGTTGTCAACATCCAAAATATAACAGGAAAATGATTTCTGTTCACAAAGAATTTAAAATCCTATTAAGGAGACAAAAGAATAAAACTATATATCCTACCACTAAATAATGTAAATAAAGTTCAAACAAAGGGACTTTCATTGGGAGTTTGAGTTGGTGAAGATTTCATGAAAGGTTTGGGAACTAAACTAGGTCTTGAAGAATGGTTAGATTCAGGTGGGCAAAGAAGAGAGAAGGGAATGGATTATCCTGTATGCTGAGTCCCTGACTTGAATGCAAGTTCCTGAGGGTAAGAGCCATGCTGCACACATTTATTAACCCAAGCACCCATCACATGCCTGATGCACACAAACACTATCACAGAGAAATCTGCACAAAAGCTCAACAAGTAAAGAGCAAGTCCTATGTTTTTTATACTCGCACATCTCTTTAATGGGGACCATGAAGAGGAGTATTTAACATAGAGGAAAAAAAGATAGTAAGTTTTCTGATTAAGAAGAGATTCAGGAAAAAAGGGTATTATTGGAAAACTGGTGAAACTAGAATAAAATCTGTAATGTAGTTAATGGTATTGTACCAGTGTTAATTTCTTTAGACCATTATACCATGGTTATGTAAATACTAACTAAACTTGGTGAAAGATTATATATGGCAACTCTATACTATCTTTATCACTCTCCTGTAAATATAAAATTGCTTTAAAAAAAAAAGGAAATTCAGTTCAAGGATGACTCCCATTTTAGAACAGAGTAAATATAGAAGAATTTAAAATTAAGTCATTTGTTTAGCTTTATCCAATGGGGTCATGAGTCTAATCCTCTTGGAAATGGACATGGTCTTGCTATAATATTTGTGACAAACGTCTCCTTCTAAAAAAAAAACAAAACTAAAAGATTAATGAAAGGAGATACCAGAAATGAAAATAGCTGCTGTACTGCAGTGGAGAGATAATCAGTGAAACAGTTTTCTTCTTTTTTTAAAAAAGTCTTTCCTAAAAACCTACCATGTGGAGTTTTATGACATATGAATTTACCTCAGTAAAGCTGGAAAAAAACAAAATCTACTAGGTGGATACATTTTGTTCACTACAGATTTGTAAATGAATGGTAAAAAGTATTTACTTTTTTATTGTGCTATTCAGAATACTAATGTGAAAATCATAAATATTATGCTTTACTTAGTAAACATGGATTGTTGCTGCTGCTACTGCTAAGTTGCTTCAGCCATGTCCGACTCTGTGTGACCCCATAGACAGCTCCCCTCTCCCTGGGATTCTCCAGGCAAGAACACTGGAGTGGGTTGCTATTTCCTTCTCCAATGCATGAAAGTGAAAAGTGAAAGTGAATTCACTCAGTCATGCCTGACTCTTAGCGACCCCATGGACTGCAGCCTACCAGGCTTCTCCATCCATGGGATTTTCCAGGCAAGAGTACTGGAGTGGGTTGCCATTACCTACATTTAATTAAATTACATAAGCATATTAACACATTTATATGATCAGATTAAGAGAGAAAGAAGTCTTGATATACATGGCACATCGTTTTATGACAATATCAATTTTACCTCGGGATTTCATGATACAATTTAAGATAAGTGAAGACAACATGTTATGTCACAAAGACAAGATTAGTAATGACTCTGGGAAACTATCCGGGTGACTCAGGATTAGAGACCACAACTCAGCTTGTTGTTTAGTAGATTTACTTCCTTAATAACACAGATACCATTAATATCAATACAACTACCTTCTATTCTGTATCTTTGTTCAATGAAAAATAATAATTCACTGACATGAATACTAGTTTTTCTTCCACCCCCACCCCCACCAAAACCACAAGTGAACTCCATATAGACAGTTGTCTTATTTATATCTTAATTATCTAACTTGCTTTACGTTTTTAATTGTATGGGATACTTGAAATGACACATTTCTACTCTTGGTCATTCTTTTCATCTTTCTATAACCACCTTAGAGAATATTTGGCTTTTCTGATCTGTGTCATAAGTTAAATTACAGTCTTTCTGACAGAAAATTTTACCCTATAAAACAGGCAAAGTCTTAGTTCATATACTTCTTCATGGAAGAAAACAAATGCACTATGTACTTTCTTTTCAGTTCAGAGATAAGTGACATTGATAGTCTTAAGGTTTATCACTGCAGAAGAATTTAAGAATACCTAGGACAATAAGATTTTGTTTGTCATCATGTATCTTTCAGATTAAATCATGTTTTCTAGACTTGAAATTCAACACACAAAGTATATCATATCAATCTTAAAACCCAACTGTTAAACAGAAAATATGACTAACACTCATATTATTTTTTAATAATGTTATATTGCCATATATCCATATAAAAACTTCTTACTGATTCAAAAAAACTTTTAAAAGTGACAACATTACAAAAATATCCTCCCGTTCTTAAACTTTTTGAGATCTCTTAGACAATTTGAAGACTAAAAAGGATAAGAAAAAAATGGCTACTGAGTTTTGGTATTTAGTGTGCCATGCTGGTATGGCACATTATATTTTAAAAAGGAACACTGAAAAAAAAAATAAAAAGAACCTTTGGTATTGTTTATAAGCTGCTGTTTCTTCAGACAAGGTCACTGTCTTCCCTGGCCTTCCCATCCCTCTCACCAGTCTCCTCCTTCCTTTCCCTTCCCTGCTTATTCCATGGGTCCCCACCTATGACTGTTTCACCATAAGCCCTCCTGGCCAGTTTATCACTCAACTCCTCTAATTCCAGGGTCCTCCATCCACTCTTTACTATCCCTGCCCTGCCTCTCCGACCTCTTAAAGATAAATGTCCCACCTCACTTTCTACTTTCTCCAAAGATGGGGGAATAAAAGAGTAGAGAATAGACCTGGCAGGGAAAAGCTCCCTGAGACAGATCACTAGGTTGGGGAATGAGAGGAACCGAGGCCAGGTAAGATGGCTGTGTGGGAAAGAAATGAAAACTGCTGGCATGGATAGAGTCGGATGCTGCACAGAGTGGTGGTTCTGAGTGTTCTTAAGGGGAGCCAATCAGGTCAGGAAAGTACTACTCTACAGTGGGCCCAGCATGTCAGAGGAGGCTGTGCCTGAGGCCACCCCAGAGAAAGAACTACCGTCAAAGAAAGTAGGGGATAGAGTTTTGCTGATTTTAAAAATCTGAGATAAGGATGATGAAACTATTCAACATATTAAAATGCTTGCTGAATAACACTATTCCCTGCCCAGTTACACCTTGCACTGACATTCTGAACACTCTTCTATTATCTCCCTATTTTGTTCTTCTGTATCTCTATAGTCCTCAAAAAAGAAAAACAGAAAGAAAAAAATGACCCTGACTAAGCACACCATCTATGGCAAGAACAGACTTTCCGAATAAATGGAAATGAACATGACAATATTGAAACAGATATAAATAACTCTGCATCAAGATCTTTATCTTTGTGATAAGACTAGAGAAGATAATGTAAAAATATCTCTTTAATAACAAAAAATGATAGCTGCAGTTAGCAAAAAAGAAAAAGTTGCTCAAAAAGGGTCTCTTCCATCATAAATGGGCTTCCTTGGTGGCTCAGCAGTAAAGAATCTGCCTGCAATGCAGGAGCCACAAGACCGAGGGTTCCGTCAGGAAGATCCCCTGGAGGAGGGCATGGCTACCCACTCCAGCACTCTTGCCTGGAGAATCCCATGGACAGATAGTCATTCATGTCTGATTCTTTGCAACTCTATGAACTGTAGCCCTCCATCATAAATAAGAGGTGGGATTATCTGAAGATCAAGATGAAGGATTCAGAGGAAACTTAAAGGTAGCTTATATGTTTCTCTTTACCATTCCTTAGCTGGTATAAAATCAAATAGGGCTTTTCAAAAGAAAAGCTAGAAAAATTTGTACTAAATTTGGACTCAATTATGACACTTCTGTGGAGAAGGAAATAGCAATCCACTTCAGTATTCTTGCCTGGAGAATCCCATGGATGGAGGAGCCTGGTGGGCTACAGTCCATGGAGTCACTAAAAGTTGGACACGACCGAGCTACTTAACTTTCAGGCATTGGAGAAGGAAATGGCAACCCATTCTAGTGTTCCTGCCTGGAGAATCCCAGGGACAGAGGAGCCTGGTGGGATGCCAACTATGAGGTCGCACAGAGACATGACTGAAGCGACTTAGCAGCATGACACTTCGGATGCATTTTCCTTTACAAGATTATATTAAAAATCAATATACTATTTCCTTCAGGTTTTCCTGCTTAACAGATTATTTTCACTTTATACACTGCTTAGTTTCATTTTGAGTTCTCTATTAATGTTATCTAAGAATTTATATTAGACTGAAATGTGTTTAAACTTCATATTTTTGTACATTTGTTTTTACTTGATATTTCCTAATGTATTTAAAAGTTATAGTATTTAAATGTAGTATTTAGTTAATTGATTAAAAAAATAAATTCTGAATACTTTTCAATAAATTAGCTATGTTAAGTACTGACTTTTGGCGTTATCTCAAAAAAAATCAATATATTAGAACTATCATTCATTCTGGTATTACAGTCACCAGTGGGGCTGGGGGGAGATCTTTCACCTATACTCTATTTGAGAATGATGGAATAAGACCAAGTGCAATTGTCTTTGATAAACAAAAGCTAGAGATAAGAATGATTTCCTTTTTATAAGAGCATGAACACTTAGGCTATCGTGGACATTTAAACCAAAGGCATCACAACACAATCAAGATTCTGTGGTAAAGGTGAGAAGGGGAGCTTTGTGGGTAAATGAGATTATATGTGAGTGAGGAGACACAACAACGTCCCTTCTTATCCTCAACTTTTACAGAAAAAGCCAGAAAGGACACAATTACTAAAGAAAAAGATGAACATGAATTTGAACACTAGGCTTAGGGAACACATTCCATCTGGGTTACTCGTAGGGCAGATGGAAATGAGTGTCAAAATGCAAACTAGAAGTTCGAATTAAGGAAGATTTAGATCAGCACAAAGGTGTCACCTAAAGCCATAAATGTACTGAAGTCTCTTTGGGAAATAAAATTGAAACAAAAAAGACCAAAGACATACTCTAAAGCGTCACCCTGTTAGAAAAGGCACAGAAGAACCAGATAAAAAGAGATCTGAAAGAAAGCAAATAACTGCCAGTTATCAAAAACTATTAATCAAGCACCTGTGTAACTAACACTGGGCTAAGCATGCTAATTAATTTTCAGTTTAAACAGGCTTCTAATACCACTGTCTTTATATTACATTAAAAACTTCTGGTCAGAACTCAAATTCTAAGAACTGTCATCAACTTACCTGGGGTCACTGGAGCAGTTAAACGTGCCTGTACGTATTCCAAATCTCGACACCTTTTTCACCATTTTCTCCCAGTGGACTTTACCCACCAAAGGGCTTCTGTCATTTGCGATGACCTATTCCCAAGAAGGAAAACAGAAACTTTAATTACCTAAAATGGCGTCAAACCAACCATTTACATCTATTTACTTTTTCTGAAAAACATATTCTATCCCTAGGTCTTGTTAAGTGGATAATCATATTATCACTGCACTTTTTATAAGAAAAAGCAACTGTTCTACTGAAAAAGATCTAAAACATTGTGGGAATTCTCATACTCTGTGGCAGTTATACATAAGGGAGTCAAAACCAAATTAAAAAGTGAGCCATATTCTTCTCCATGTAACCTATTCTCTAGAATTAACTTGTGAAGAAAATGGAACTTGGAGTCATTTTTCTGCTCTGAAAAATTTAAATAACCCAAATGAGCTTACTAAAAATGACCATGTATAGGTTCAACAAGTTCAAATTTCACTTTTTTCTAAAGTATAATTATGGAGCCAAGAGTCAAACACATGTTTTCTATTAAACTATGCTTGACTGANCAAAGCTTTGACTGTGTGGATCACCATAAACTGTGGAAAATTCTGAAAGAGATGGGAATACCAGGCCACCTGACCTGCCTCTTGAGAAATCTTTATGCAGGTGAGGAAGCAACAGTTAGAAGTGGACATGGAACAACATGCATGTGTTTATACTAAGTTGCTTCAATCATGCCTGACTCTGTGCGACCCCATGGATAGCAGCCCACCAGGCTCCCCTGTCCACGGAATTCTCTAGGCAAGAGTACTGGAGTGGGTTGCCATTTCCTTCTCCACATGGAACAACAGACTGGTTCCAAATAGGAAAAAGAGTACGTCAAGGCTTTATATTGTCATCCTGCTTATTTAACTTATGTGCAGAGTAAATCATGAGAAATGCTGGGCTGGATGAAGCATAAGCTGGAATCCAGATTGCCAGGAGAAATATCAATAACCTCAGATATATAGATGACACCACCCTTATGGCATGAAGTGAAGAATTAAAGAGCCTCTTGATTAAAGTGAAAGAAGAGAGTGAAAAAGTTGGCTTAAAACTCAACATTCAGAAAACTAAGATCATAGCATCCAATTCCATCACTTCATGGAAAATAGATGGGGAAACAGTGTAAATAGTGTCAGACTTTATTTTGGGGGGCTCTATAATCACTGCAGATGGTGACTGCAGCCATGAAATTAAAAAAGACTCTTACTCCTTGAAAGGAAAATTATGACCAACGTAGATAGCATATTAAAAAGCAGAGACATTACCTTGTCAACAAAGGTCTGTCTAGTCAAGGCTATGGTTTCTCCAGTAGTCATATATGGATGTGAGAGTTGGACTATAAGGAAAGCTGAGTGCCAAAGAACTGATGCTTTTGAACTGTGGTGCTGGGACTCTTGAGAGTCTCTTGGACTGCAAGGAGATCCAACCCAGTCTATCCTAAAGGAGATCAGTCCTGGGTGTTCATTGGCAGGACTGATGTTGAAGCTGAAACTCCAATACTTTGGCCACCTGATGTGAAGAACTGACTCATTTGAAAAGACCCTGATGCTGGGAAAGATTGAGGGCAGGAGGAGAAGGGAACAACAGAGGATAAGACAGTTGGATGGCATCACCAACTCAATGGACATGGATTTGGGTGTACTCCAGAAGTTGGTGATGGACAGGGAAGCCTGGCGTGCTGCAGTTCATGGGGTCACAAAGAGTCGGACGTGACTGAGCGACTGAACTGAACAAAACTGAGTTTTGAATCTAAGTTCTTTTTTTTTCATATCTATATACGATTGTTCCAGCACAGTTTATTAAAAAGACTATACTTTCTTCACCAAGTTGTGCCTTTGTCAAAAACCAGTTGTCCAGATATATGTATGAGCTTATTTCTGAACTTTCTATTTTATTCCACTGATTTATTTTTCTATCTTTATGTTAATACCACACCGTCTTCATTAGTGTGGCTTTATAATAATCCTTGAAATCAGGCAGTGTTATACCTTGAGAATTGTATGCTTTTTTTCAGAATGGTTGGGCTATTCTAGATTCTTTGCATTTCCTTAAAAATATTAGAATCAGCTTGTCTATCCCTACAAAAAATCCTGTTTGGAGTTTGATTTTAATTGCATTGAGCCTATAGATTAATTTGAGGACACTTGGACATCTGTATGACATTGAGTCTTCAGGTCCATGAACATCTTGTCTTTCCATTTAATTAGGTCTCCTTTAATTTCTTTCAGCAATATTTTGTAGTTTTAGTGTACATGTCTTTGACTTGTTTTGTTAAGTTTATCACCATTTTTTCTGTTATTGTTCATGGTATGTTTTTATATTCAAATTTCTAATTATTTGTTGCTACTACAGAAAAATAGAATTGATTTTTGTGCATTGATCTTGTGGCCTATAACCTTACTGCTCTCAATTATTAGTTCTAAAAGCTTTAAGAAAAGATTCCATCATATTTTCTTCATAGATCATTATGTCATCTGCAAATAAAAACAGTCTGAATTTTCCTTTTCAATCTGGATGTCTTTTGTCTATTTATTTATTTTTCCTTGCCTGAATACACTGGCTAGAACCACTGCAAGTTTTGAATTAAAGTGATAAGAGCAGACATTCTTACCTATTTCCTGATCTTATTAGGAAAGTATTTAGGTTTTCACCATTAAGTATAATGATAGCTGTAGTATTCTTTAGATGACCTTTATGAGGTTGAGGAAGCTCCTTTCTAATTTTAGCTTACTAAAAGTATTTCTTAGAAATAGATGTTGAGGGACTTTCCTGATGGTCTAGTGGTTAAGAGTCTACTTTGCAATGCAAGTGAGAAGGGTTCAGTACCTGGTCAGGGAACTGAGATCCCACCTGCTGCGGAGCAAATAAGCCAGCAAGCTGCAACAATTGAGCCTGCATGCCACGACTAGGAGTCCATGCACCACAAAGAAAGATCACACGTGCCAAATAAATAAAAATAAGAAATAGTTTAAAAAAATAAATGGATGCTGAGTTTTGTCTTCATAAGCATATGATTTTTATTTTTAATTTGTATGTTGAGGTATATTGATTGACTTTTAAATGTTAAACAGGCCTTCTAAGCCACAGTTCCAAGATAAACTTCATTTGATCACATGATATTTTATACTTTTAATATATTATTGAATTCAATTTGCTAACACTTTGTATAGAGTTTTTGTTCTATAGTCTTCTTTTCTTGTAATGCCTTTTTGTCTTGCTTCATTTAAAAGGTAATCCTGGCTTCCTAGAATGAGCTGAGAGTTATTCTCTTCTTTGATATTTTTGGAAGAGTTTGTGTAGAATTGGTAATATTTCTTCTTTAAATGTGTGCTGGAATTCACCCATGAAGTCATCTCAGCCCAGAGTTTCTTTGAGGCGAGTTTTGAATTATACTGCTTTCCTAAATAGATATAGGGCTATTAAGATTATTTATCACTTCTTGAGTGAGCTTTGGCAATTTTTGTTTTTAAAGGAAATTGTCTATTTCGTCTACTTTTCATATTTATTAGCATCAATTTGTCACTTAATAATTCCTAACTGTCCCTTTAATATGCATAGAATCTGAAGAGATAGCACCTCTCTCATTCTTAATATTTGTCATTTATGCATTCTATTTTTCCCAATAAGTCTGGTAAGAATTTTATCAACTTATCAGTTGTCTCAAAGAGGCAGCTTTTGATTTCATTGATTTCTCTATTGTTTTTCTGTTTTCCATTTTATTGATTTATACTTTGATCTTATTTATTTTCTTCTGTTCTTCTGGGCTTAATTTGGTTTTATTTTTCTAATGACTTAAAATTATTGATTTGAAGTCTTTCTCTTATTCTAATCTAGATGTCTGATTCTATAAATTTATCCCTCAAAATTGCCTTTGGAGTATCCTACAAGTTCTAATTTGTCTTATTTTTATTAGTTCAAAATAATTTTTAACTACCCTTTTAATTTCTTCTTTCACTCATGTCTTCTTTAGAAGTGTGTTCTTTAGTTTCCAAATATTAGGAGATTTAGTAAAGAGTATTCTCTTATTAATATCTGATTTAATTCTATTATGGTCAAAGAACATACAAGTATAGCTTGTGAATTGTGATAGGACAACTACAGTTTAGTATCAACCAAAGGGAAATTATTGTCTCTCAGGAAACCCTCAGAGTCAGCCAAAGATGCTGTAATCATTTAGTTCCCAGTTTATTTCAAGTTTACAAATGTTTGTTGAATACTGATTATATATGCTTAATCCACAAAATTGTTGACATTGTGGTTCAGTCGCTCAGTCAATGTCTGACTTTGTGACCCCATGGACTGCAGTATGCTAGGCTTCCCTGTCCTTCACTATCTCCCAGAGTTTGCTCAAACTCACGTCCACAGAGTTGGTGATGCCATCCAACCATCTCATCCTCTCACCCCCTTCTCCTCCTGCCTTTAATCTTTTCCAGCATCAGGATCTTTTCCAATGGGTCAGCACTTCTTATCCAGTGGCCAAAGGAAAGTGGAGTGCCTAATTTCAAGGAACTTGCAACCTAGATATGAATTACTGATACCAGGAAATACATGGTAAAATCAAAAGGTGGATAAACAAGAAACAAGAGGGGTTCAAGGAAGGAAAGAATTGAGAAAAGCTTCACATTAGAGGTGGGACTTAAGAAGAGACTGGAAAAGGGGTTCAAGTTTGACAGGTGGAGATGGTGGGACGGTCCTTCAGGTAGAAGAAATAGGATAAGCTCAGCAACAGGAAAACACAGTACATGCTTGGGAAACTTTCCCTTGACTGAAGTTTAGGGGAGTGGTGGGAGATAAGGGGAATATTCTATAGGATTCTGAGGTCTTTATACTTATTGAAGAGGCATTTGGGTGCCATCAAGATTTTTTGAGCCCCAAAGTCACTTTTATTCACCCACAACATTTGCTCCGTAAAGTCTTAGTGGGACTCCATCCACCACAGAGTTCTGGAAAATATCAAGTGGTTGGAGTACATCACTGACTCTTCAGTGGATCCCTGTTGCACTTAGAGTAAAATCAAAACTTCCTGGGTTTTCCTGGTGGCTCAGTGGCAAAGAATCTGCCTGCCAATGCAGGAGACACCGTTTTGGTCCCTGGTCTGGAAAGATCCCACATGATGTAGAGCAACTAAGCCTGTGCACCAAAACCATTGAGCCTGTGCTCTGGAACCCAGAAGCCACAACAACTGAGCCTGTGTGCCAGAGCTACTGGAGCTAGTGTGCCCTAGAGCCCAGGCACTGCAACAAGAGAAGCCACTGCAATGAGAAGCCTGCCCGCTGTGATGAAGGGAAGCCACTGCAATGAGAAGCCTGCCCGCTGTGATGAAGGGAAGCCACTGCAATGAGAAGCCTGCCCGCTGTGATGAAGGGAAGCCCCCACTCACCGCAACTAGAGAGAAGCTTCTGCAGCAACAAAGACCCAGCACAGCCAAAAACAAAGAAAGAAAGAAAGAAAATTATTTTTTTTTAAATAAAAGTTTTTCAGACCTTGCAGTGTCTGCCTTTGGACTCCCTCATCTCCTACCATCGTTTTTCAACTTTATTCAGTACATTCTACCTCCATCAGCTTCCTCTCACTTCTTGCACCATAACTAGGGCTTCTCCCACTCAGGACCTTTGTATTTTCTTTCTTCTGTCCTGAACACTTTCCCAGCTCTTTGCATGGTATATAGCAGGCAGCCTCTAAGGTATTCCAATTGTCTCCTGGTGTTCACAACTTTGTATTATCCCCTCCCCTAGAATATGGTTCAGATTTAGTGACTTGCTTTTAGCAAGCAGAATGGAATACAGGTGATGGATTATAAGAGAGGGAGGTTCTCATGTGGAGTACAGTCTCTCTGGTTCTCTGGCTCATTCTGAGGAAGTCAGCTGCCTACTATGTGGTAAGTGTCAAGTCACTTCAGTTGTGTCTGACTCTTTGTGACCCCATAGACTGTAGCCCACCAGGCTCCTGTGTCCATGGGATTCTCCATGGGCAAGAATACTGGAGTGGGTTGCCATGCCCTCCTCCAGGGGATCTTCCCATCCTAGGGATTGAACCTAGACCTTTTATATCTCCTGAATTAGCAGGCAGGTTCTTTACCAGGAGCACCACCTAGGAAACCCCATGGAAAACCCTCATGGTGAGGAACTGATGTCTCAGGCCAACAGACAGCAAAGAGATCTTTCAGCAGCCATGTGGGTGATATTGTAAGCTGATCCTCCCCCAGTAAGACTTGAATTGACTGCAGACCCAGATAACACCTGGATTTTAACCTTTGGGAGACACTGAGTCAGATACCCAGCCAAGCCATGCCTGGATCACTGACCCACAGAAAACCATGAGATAAGGTGTTTATTATTTTAAGTTGCTGAGTTTCGAGGTAAATTGTTATGCAGCCACAGGTAACTAATACATATGGCTGGTTCAGTCTTATTGATCACAGCTTAGCTCACGTATCACCTCCTCAGAGAAGCCTTTTATAACTAGCCTGGCTAAAAATAACTTCCTTCCTACTCTTCTCTGCCCAAAGTCGCTTTCTAATATAGTGACCTATTTTCTTTCTCCCATAGAGCTTATTTATAATTTTTACTTATTGTTATTACTGGCTGTGTCACATGGCTTGAGGGATCTTAGTCATAGAGCTTGTCATCATCTTTAATTAATTCATTTACTTGTGTGTTTTCTGACATCTCACAGCTAGAATGAAAACCCCTTAAGGGCAGGACTACTGCCTGACTTGTTCACTGCTCCATCTCCAACACCTAGAATGATGCCTGGATCAGACCCTTGTTGAACAAATTTAAGAGAGTAAAGATTCTGCATTATTTGTTCCAGAAACTTCCTGGTGTTTAGCAGAGCCAAGTCTTATGAACCAAGCATAATTGAGCATAATCTGTGCATTTCTAAGAATTTTGACAGTCAACAAAGCCTAGGGATGTTTTCAGTTTTTAGAACAAGATCTGCTTTTATTTTATGATCAGAAAAATAACTCACCAGAGCCTCAAAACTAATAAGCCATGGAGCTGGGATTCAAACCAAGATCTAGCCGAGTTCAAACCCAATGCTCCTGCCAAAAATTAAAACTATTTAAAAATTAAAACCATGTAAAACAAACCACAGCCTTGTCTAGCTCAATGAAACTATGCAGTGTAGGGCCACCCAAGATGACGGGTCATGGCAGAGAGTTCTGACAAAACATGGTCCACTGGAGAAGGGAATGGCAAACCATTTCAGTATTCTAGCCTTTAGAATCCCATGAACAGTATGAAAAGGCAAAAAGATAGGACACTGAAAGATGAACTCCCCAGATTGGTAGGGGCCCAATATGCTACTGGAGGAGAGTGGAGAAATAACTCCAGAAAGAATGAAGAGACAGAGCCAATGCAAGAACAATGCCCAGCTGTGGATGTGACTGGTAATGGAAGTAAAGTCTGATGCCATAAAGAGCAATATCGCATAGGAACCTGGAATGTCAAGTCCATGAATCAAGGCAAATTGAAAGTGGTCAAACAGGAGATGGCAAGAGTGAATATTGACATTTTAGGGATCAGTGAACTAAAATGGACTGAAATGGGTGAATTTAACTCAGACGACCATTATATCTACTACTACGGGCAGGAATCCCTCAGAAGAAATGGAGTAGCCATCATAGTCAACAAAAGAGTCTGAAATTCAGTACATGGATGCAATCTCAAAAATGACAGAGAATGATCTCTGTTCGTCTCCAAGGCAAACCATCACAGTAATCCAAGTCTATGTCTTTACCAGTAATGCTGAAAAAGCTGAAATTGAATGGTTCTATGAAGCCTTACAAAACCTTCTAGAACTAACACCCAAAAAAGATATCCTCTTCATTATAGGGAACTGGAAGGCAAAAGTAGAAAGTCAAGAAACACCTGGAGTAACAGGCAAAATTGGCCTTGGAGAACAAAATGAAGCAAGGCAAGGGCTCACAGAGCTTTGCCAAGAGAACGCACTGGTCATAGCAAACACCCTCACCCAACAACACAAGAGAAGGCTCTACACATGGACATCACCAGATGGTCAACACCAAAATCAGATTCATTATATTTTTTGCAGCCAAAGACGGAGAAGCTCTATACAGTCAGCAAAAACAA